>JAMXBB010000002.1:49284468-49454800 GCA_024138015.1 Lumnitzera littorea
TCCTGGTCGGTTGCTTGGCATTCAACTAATTTGGCTTTGCCTTTGTCTTTCGATCCTCTGTGCCATTCGGATGGCCTCATTTAAAGTCCCAAGCCTCTATAACTCCACTACATGGCCAATCTCAATTCTAAGCCCAAAAATGAACTATGCTATAGTTTGGATCTTGGGTTTATCGACATCACATTGGATCATTAGCAATTAGAATTCTCTAACATACTCGTCCACTGATTTACTGTCTCACCTCAAGTCTTAAAGTCATCAAAATGTGTCTTATTCATAGTATTCAGGAACAAACCTATTCTTTAGAACTCTTTTTATTTCATTCCACATCTGGATCTCATGTCGGGCTCTCTGGCATGCATTCTACAACTTTTTCCACCACATTACTGCATATCTAGAAAACTCTATTACAGCTACTCTAATATGAATAGCATCCCCATAACCATAAAAGTCAAATATCTTTTTAATCTTCTCTTCCTATTCTAAGTAGTAATCAGCATTAATAGACTCATTGAAGTTGAGAATCTATACTTTGAGATGCTCAGCTCCTCTAGGAGCTCTTAGCTCACGCTCCTTAATGCCATTGTATTGCTTCTTCTCATCAAACTCCTTAACTTCATTCAACTCTAGTCTCCTTCTAGTAACTCCATCAGCACGTCAAGGTAGAGCTTAGTTTGTAATGATTAGTTCTAGTGCTCGTTGCTCATCCATCTACCTTTTCAGCCTTTCTCTCACCTCTCGGCCTTATTCAACTACAATTCTTTCATAAGGTTCAATCTTTAAGATCCTTTGTATAGAGACGGCTAAATTAAATACAATGGTAGCAAGGTTTTATATCTACTCATCAATAGTTCATAGGGTTTGTTGGTTAGCATGACCACGATCATGACCTTGAGCATCACTCTCAGCATTGTTGATCTCTCTTTAAATACTATAATTCAACATTCTCAATACAAAGCTTCAGAAAACACTCCTCATACAAGAAATTCCTACATGCACTTAGAAAATACAAATCAAACAGTGAACTACAAGCTTGCTCTATTCTTCTAGTGGAAAACAGAGTATAACAAAACAATATACTAGTAGGAATTACTTCAATATAGCTTTCAATCGCAACTTGAAGCTCCGATACTAGGATTATACAATGTGCCTAGGAGCTCAATAATCACTAAGACTTACTGTAGGAAATGGGAACCAAACGGGTCCTTCAAGATATTGAAGAAAACTAGGATAGAATGGCCGACAAACGTAATATAGTAGCTTACGTAAAGTTGTTCGGAGGATGTGACTCACTAACAAACATAACACGACTCAACACTTCACTTGATGTGATGCATAAGCTAATGTCAAGGTCCATTCGCCATTAATCTCGAGCTACTTAGCAAGTCTAAATAAAAGTGTAAAGAGATTGTACTCGAAGAGGAATATCTTATAAGAACAAGTATACTCAATATCTCAAAGGAATTTAAGATATCTTGGCTACAATGAATAAGGAACCATTTATAGTAAGTTTCTAGGTCAACATTACAGATAAAAAAAATTACAGAAATACTAAAGAAGAAAGGGATTCCTAATATGCATGTAAGGGATAAATATGATAAATAACAAAAAGGAATAATAGTGTAATGTTAGAAAGTGATGGATAAGTGGTAGCTCATCAATGGGTCCATATTAAGGAATCTCTAGGTACAGCAACTGAGCTAGGTGAGCTAGGTTCAAGATGTAGTGGCTATAGATGGGTAGTATCTAAGATTGCCAAGGTGAAAAAGGAATGATACTGTCATGACTTAAGAGGGCTAGTCGTGACATCGCCATATACCGTACAAAGGACTGTAGATTAATTTTCCTTACAATTGACAACCTTTTATACGATATACAAGGCTAAGGTTAAGGCTACAACTACGGCTACGGCTACGGCTACAGCTAACAACCAAAAGTTTTGTAGGCATAAGCAACATCATTTCATGATAATAAGATCAAGTTATTGAAACATAAAACATACATATATAGAGATTTATAGATAAAAAGATAATAAGAGTTCATATTACAAACTGTCCATATATAAGATTACATAATAAAGTTCTAAAACTAAATACAGTCTTCTAAGTACACTTATATCTCTTCTTTCTCCCACATCAACCCCTTGAGGCAAAACTAACCTTAGGCATGTGATGACCTGACTTTATGAACAAATCGACCTATGAAAGTAAACTACAAGGGTATAAGCTAACTAGCTTTGTGAGATAATTTCCTCAACCATACAATAAACAGGTCATAAAATAGATTAGTTCAATCAAGTGAATGTATGATGAATCAGTATGCCATACAAATATATGCAGGTGACCAGGTACTGTATACAACTCAGATTTATCGCCCTCTGAAGTCAAGGTTGGAGATACATCTATACAGTCAAATCCGGGTATCATACTAGAACTTTTACAATAACGAAACTTCGCGTTTCGTATATAAAATATAATGGTGTATCCATTCTCAATTTTTATCAAAACGAGTTTTATGTATAATTGTGAGTAGGTTCATGCAGCACTCACTCACCCCTAAAAGTAGGTCTCTAAACTCGACCCTTAGCTAGGTAGTTAGTACCTCCAACACCTAGTGATCCCGTGGGCTAGGATAAAGTCATATTACTCGTGTGTATTGTATGAAATCTATAATAATCAACCTACATATAGCCTCTCGCTACCTTCATGTGATGTGACGGCCGGAATTAGTTATGTGGTATATGATTATACGTGTTTTAAGTTAGTTATTTTAAGTTAAGTAAAATTAGGTCTTATTATTTAGTTATCAACAAGATCACAGACAATCAATTCCTAGCAAATCTACTATGCAACAATTAATACGTTATCATACTTCAAAGTAAATTCACCATCAACAGACAGTTATCATACACAAGTATAACCCAGCCCCATACAACATTCAATTATTAATCACAATTTATATTCATTAATTACAAAAACAAGTAAGTATGGAATTATTAGGAAAAACTTATTCAGCCATAATCGATTCAGGGGTTGTAATAATTCGATGGCAACTTAGAGTCAAAGTCGAGATTACCTTAGAATAAGGAATATAGAAAATAGTAAGTTTGGGAATTTAAAGCTAAACTAGTATCATAATTTGTACTGTTTGCTTAACTCAGTTATGTGAAATCATCGATTCAAGTTTTTTTTTTTTTTATTGAATCGTGTATAACTTTTTCAATTTTGCTCGGATCGTTATGTACTTATAGTTCATTTTGATCGTTTTCGAGTGTACTTTCTCGTAACGAGATCCATTTTGAACTTTATGACTCGCAATTTAAATCGTAATATAAAAATAACACAAAATTTATTATTTTCTTGTATTTTACGGTATACATATATATACATATACTTATTATTAATTTTTCTAATTTACTTAATTATTAACTGTTTTTCCTAATTTACGATACTTTTATATATATATATTTATTAACTTACTTTATTTATTAAATTAATATTATAGTATATTGTATTATATACTATTAATTATATGTGTATTTGTACATATACATTACTATTCATATACGTATATTTATACGTATACTATATGTTATATGTTAATTATTCTATCCTTATTTATACGTTATTTATAAGTATATTATATACTTATAAGTATATTATATACTTATTTATACTTTATATACTTATGTACATATATGGTCATACTATATATGTATATATATATATTAAAATACAAATATTATTAATAATACATATATAACTACATGTTAGCAACATATATTTATATACGTGATTATTTAAAAATTTCATATACTTGGAAATTATTAAGTATATATACATATTATTATACATATACATGTATATACTTCATATATGAAAATTAATGAGTGCATATATATATACATAAATTTTATAATTTAACATACCAAGAATAAAGAAATATATATATGTATACTTATTATTTTGCACATACACACATATATATATGGAAAATACGAAATAGGTATATATACATATGTACACATATATATACGGAATTATATAATACATGTATATACATATTACATACTAAAATAAATATTATGTACATATACATCCTTATATATATATTCACGCGACCCTTATATATATATATATACATAAAAAAATAGCTTACATGTGTACATAAATATAATAATATGGAATATATGTATATATATATCATATATGTATACTTATACTTATATATCATACATTAACATAAATACTCCTTTATATTCACGTGTATATACATATGTATTAATACCTAAATAGTAAAAATACCAAATACATATACATGTATATAAAAGAAATAATTAGTATACATACATATACTACACGTGTATATTAACATTATTCATATACAAAATACTAAATATATATACACATATAATACACTTGCATACATGTACAAAAAAATGTGTAGGAAAAATACATACTATATGTACATATAATTAAATAAATAAATAAACCTATAGTATACATGTACATACTATATAATATACATATATACAATGAAATTAAACATATACTTACCTAACTTTTTAATTAATTGAAATAATATTTTCCTCTTCTTCTTCTTATTTCTCTTCTTCTTCTTGGTCTTTGTTTTGGTGTTTTTACTTTTCCTTTCCTGGTTTTCGGTTTGCACATGTGTAAATTTTGGTTTGCTTTTGTCTTTTTTTTTTCTTTCTAGCTTTGGTTTTTAAACTCCAAACAAGGAGAGTAAAATCAAATTAAAAGCAAAACAAATCTTACTTCTAATCTATACATTTATAAAGATGGGATTGAGATGGGACACTTGAAATCATTACATTTGATTTCTTCACAATTGTATAATACTTGGAGAAAAGAAAAGTTACGTGGGTTGTAAAAAAAATTTCTAGAGTTTGAAACATGGCACAAGGAAAAATTAGGAGAAAAGAAAAAAAAAAGAAAAAGGAAAATAAAAAAAATAATTATATGTAATTTTTCTAAACATAAAAATAGTAAAAATAACATTTATAAATTAATTTTGGAATTTTATGAAAATTTATCAATTTAATTGGCACCTGCTATAATTATAATTTTTATGAGTTATTTTAAAGTTTTCGTTAAAAATTTTATACGATTACGTAATTTAGTCAATAATTGTAATCGATTATGATTATGTCACTATTGAGTGATATTTAATTATTTTATAAGCTTAAAGTTATAGTTTTAGAGTTTCGATCAAATTCAGGTTTGATTTCGAGTATTTATGCGTATATCAAATTTAGGGTTTTTGTATATGATTTAGGTTTCGATTAATTTTCTAAGGTTTTTATTATCGATACTATGTTCGGTTTACTAATTTCAAAAAAATTTTATCTTATCTAGCCTTATTGACTCATGGTATAATCTACGATACTCAGATTTAAATTAAGGTTTAACTATTGACTACACAAAGTTTACAGTTGCTATTCAGTAGGCTAAAAGAGAAAGACTCGATGTGCAAGGGTCTCGGCTTCGACCTTAGCACTCGTCTAGTCGTCCTTGACACATGAAATTCCTATAAGTTAGAATAAGGCTTAGTGTGTATTGACATCAACCTTGGCACTCGATTGGTCAGCCTTGGCAAATGAGGGGTTAGCAACGGCACAAGAATTAGAACAGAGTAAGGCATATCTAAGTTAAGTCCTTAAGGAGTTCGCCTACTGTTCTTCTATGTGTTGTGTCTCATCCTTGGTATATTAATGAGAAAGAATCCTTCTAACGAGAGACTAGAGGCCTTTGAGGTACGTGCGAGTAAAAGGGTCAAAGGTCGGTAGTCCATCAAACTTTAACCTAAACATACACAAATCCAAATAACCAAATACGGTGTTGCCCAGAAACAACAATAGAACTTAAGCCAATAAAGTCAAACCTACTTCAACTTCATGTACAAACTAGTAAAACCCAGAAACTCAATTACTAATAGTTGCTCTGTTTTCCAAGCTCTAAAACAGGGTAAAACAGAACACACTAGAAAATAATGGAACACTCAACAACTACTCACCTTACTACAAAACACTAAACACAATTAAATTACACCAAATTTTCCAACATACCAACACTTACAGTTCACATGTAGCTTCCTTGAGCTTACTGTAAACAGTATAAAGTACAACAGCTTTTCTTAAATCTCTATTATGATACCAAGATGATATGCCGTGCCAAGAATCGATAAAGGCAGCAATATATAATGCCTTACCTAAACGGTTCGCTACTTGCCATCCCTAAGTTAGGGATATGTTGAAATCAACTTGTTTTGACTAAAACAAATCTCAATATACAAATGGAATCATCATATTTGTCTTTACTAATAATAGATATCACTTGAAACACTTTACAACCTAGGCCAACCATGGATTATTTCATATCACTTGTTCTAAGAAACATTACATAATCTAATTCATGACTATATCATTACACTAAAGTCAATTAATCAAATCTTATGGGTAGCATAGAGATCTTCTTGAGTGTTCATATCCTAGTATCAACATATAATCTTTTTAGCTAAATGCTTTCTTTGCCCTGTCCTAGTTTTCAAGTCCTATCATTCTTTATCTTTTATAACTTGTGACTTAGGGATGCATAAACAAACATCCCCTTAGCTCTTTATGAGCTAAGTAAGAGTAGATAAACATAAATAAAGTACAACAAATCCAGTAATAATAATTGATCTAATAACTAGATATTCCAAACATGTAACAATAATTACTTAGCCATGTTAGCTTATCATAAACATCTCTAACAAATAATAACAATGTAGTGATTAGATATTTTTAGCCATGTTGCATCAATACCCAACCTAAAAATCCATGCAAAGAATGTGCACCATGCTCATTCACTTAAACAAATGCATCAATACCGATATCTTAACCCAACCTAGGGTAATAAGGAGCTACTAAGGGATCACTAAATAATTTTAGCTTAGGGCTATAATAAGTAGCCAAAAGTTCCAACCTGGATGAAACCACATGTAGTAGCTAGAAAAATCTAACATATAGCTAACCTAACTGAAACCGCATAAAGTGGCAAAAAAAAAAAAAACCCAATGTATAGTTGACATAGCTAAAACCAAGTAAAATAGCCAAAATGATTAAGGAGTGTAAATCTATATGCTCAAAAGAAACCCAGCCTAGCTTAGCATTGTCTCATTTTCAGAAAACTTAACTTGTAGGTTATTTTCATGCCATGCCATACCATAAATGTACCAATAAGATGTCAACATAAATCCAAGTATAATTTCAAGTGTACATTCGAATTCAGTACCTTATAATATCTAGATAACCTATTCTTTCTTTAATATATTGACATAGATTCAAGCACTACATCCAAGTTTCATATCAAGTGCCATTGATTATCCCAATTTGACTTTAGGGTCTCTTTGTCATAAACTGAAACCTTGTATCAGGTTCGCTTAAGCAAACACCTTAAAGGTTGGAACAATTCCTAATGTTTTTCCTAAGATTTGATCATATCCTAATAAACATTCTCATATTCATCAAATAATACATTCAAGTCTCATAACCAAGTTCATAAATGTCACATATTTAGCAAACAACATATCTAAGATTTATTATCAATCCTAAACAACCAAGCATATTGAAATGAGACTACATAACTTGTAACTTAGTGAGTAGAGATAAGTCTACTCTTAACATACAATATCCACTTGCCCAAGATTAGTATCCCTCGTTTTAAATAGCATCTTTGAGTTCCTTATTATTCAGGTAACCTAGAATTAAGAATTATATTTCAATGTTTGTCCAAGTTACACAAATGTTTCAATCAAGCTCAAGTGTTCAAGTAAAAGTACTTTAGTAAAACCTAGGACTTTCTACACAACCTTCTACACGATCCTTTTATTAAGGTCCTTATCTTCTATACAACCTTCTACTAGGGCGAAGTCTACATTTACTTCATTAGCAGTACTCATGGTCAGGAAAGCATTTACTCATATTTACTTTTAGTTCGCACTCTATATCTCACCAAGAAACCTTATACTCAAACTTCTACTTAGATCCATTTTAGTTTTCTCATTTAATATCTCACCAAGGACTTTCTACAAAAGCTTCTACCGACTATCTCATTAAGGTCCTTATTATATTATATTTTATTTCAAGTCTTTTTCTTTCCGTAGTCGTAGGCAACCTTTTATAGAACTTTCTATAGTATCAATTAATGCCTAAACCTATTAAAACTCCACATAACCATTGAGACTCACCAAGCTTTGAACACCACTAACAATAAAACCATCCTAAAGATCCAATTCTAGATTTGGACAATTTTTCAAAAACCCATCCATGTTTGTTTTTAAACACATGGTCGTTCTAGTTTTATAAAAATGACATTTTTAGCTTGTAAAAATCTTGATAAATCACTCATTTGGCCACCTTTGGCCTCAAAATAACATGCAACTTTATAAAACATCATTTTAATGTTGGAACAATGGATAAAAATCAAATTGATGTAAAGATACTTGAAAATCAACCATTTTTCTGAAATTTCCAAATTTGATAGTTTTGGATAAATCAAAATTAATAAAAATCTACTAAGAAAATTTGGAAAAACTTTTGACATAGTTTGTAATTAAACATTATAGGGAGTTTACAAAAAATGTTTTATCTTGAAACAATGTCATTTGCCTTTTAAAAAATCATACGTATTTTGAAAAGCTGATATTTTTTCATGAAAGTACACTAAAACAACTAATGAATACAAATTTTCATAATTTTTCAACTTGGTTTACTATTTTTAATAATCGATCAAAAATCAGGTGAAAATCAAGTAAAACCAAGACTTATCAACATCACGTTTTCTGATGACTAGATGGCTACTGCTTTATGTGCACTTTAAGGTGTTTCTTCTCCTTTCTAATGGTGGTGGTGGTTAGTCGTCAAGTTGCTACTTGATCTGGGTTTTGCATATGCCCAAATTACGTACTATTTTCGATTATTTGTTTTAATTTCTATAAAAAAAAAATCCTTAGTTTTCCTCCATGAATTTTTCTTAAGCTCCCAATCTAACCAAAGAGTGTAATTGAGGGAGACTTGGGGCTTTTATAGATGGTTTGGGTAAGGAACAATATTACCAAGTGTCACTTTGCTCTAAATTTAAGTTTAAAACTATGTGCCAAAACCATTGACTCCATTTGTTTTGTAATTCAATACCATAGGTGCCTATAGTTTATTTCCTTTAGTTTGTAAAAACCATTCACAGGCCCAATTTTAGATCAAAACGGCTTTGAATATTTTATTTATTTCTTTGATTATTTTATATTTAACCCATATAAGTGCAAACTTCTATAAGGGGGTTTCCATGCTTTTACAAGACTCCATTTCAAATCACATTTCCTTCCTTATTTATATGTATTTAATATATAAAATATTATTTGCCTAGTATATATGACCTTTAAATAATATTTCAAGCCTAGTTATAAGCTTTACTATTTAAATGGCTTTTGGTTCCAGTTAACTAGAGACTTTGTTTAATTATTTTACATATATGCGTTATTTTAGCGATCTGACTTTATAGAATAACTTTTTTTAATCTTTGTGACCTAACCATGAAGTTTTAGTTAATTCCATTGACGTCGCTTAACACCTTAAATTCGGTAGGCTCAAAACCTTAGGATATTATATAATATCAGGGTGGGTTCGAACCTATTGAAGAAATGAAAAATAGTACAATTTTTATGATGTTTTAACAAAATCTATGAGTTATTGCACCAACCAAATACTACACGGCCTAATCACCTTCTTGATATGCTATACAAAGTGATAATTAGGGTTACTTGCTACAATCCTTACAAAAAATAAGAAGAACAAATTACAAGGGAAAAGGAGATTCTATTTTCTTGATCATTGAAGTGGAAAAGTTATTAAAATGGGCACCTTACCAAAAATAGAAAAGTATTATGAACAATATACAAGGAGATGGGTAAATCCTTTATGTACAATGGGGATTATTCAAGTGTTCTCTTTACTAGTATGGATGTCAGAGGACACGCATTGTGGCTTGAGTGAATGGGGCGCCACTAAATAAAACTTGTGACAATTTAGACAGGTCGATAGCTTTTAAATAACTCGATACTGCGAGTTCGATTATCAACTCTTGCAAGTAATCACCTACCATTGGGTGGTACCCTAAGTCCTGTTGACACATGATTAAGCAACTTGGACCTTAGTAAGCATAACTCAAAATCAAGGTGGTCGAGATATTGGATAGGTTTTCTGAGTTATTAGAGGGTTTGCTTAGATTACCTTTAGGTAAGCACTTCATGACCATTATCAACAAGGCGTAAGGCTTAAAATAGTTAGGAAGGTAGGGGAGGTTTGGACAAGTTGGCCTCCTTAGTACTTAGGCAAGAAGCAAGGTTTGTAGAACTACACCCTCCAAACCTCGCGCTTGGGCTCAAGTGAGACGTCTACTGAATTGATTCTTGTCAAATCACTATGAGCTCTCTTCTTAAAAGGATATAATTTTCACTTAATTGCTATCAAGATCGTTGAACCCATCAATTTAATGCATACCTTCACTGTTAAACTTGGTATTTAGATTACATTACGAAAATTGTATGAGGATGTTCATACAACAATTTCATCTACACTTCAACTCTCATCTTATAAAGATATCACTTAAACAACTCACTTTTTACTTTTACTTACACCTATCTTCACTCCCTTACACAAGCATTCTACTTCTCATTTTTCTTCCAATTTTATCAACTACTCAAGATTGTTTTCTTTTGATGTACACAATATAAAGAGTGTTACCATCTTAAATTGGTTTTTCTAATAAATGATAGATGGTATAGATAATGGTGGTTATAGGCTTGTGTAAACAGAAAATTTGAAAACTCTTTGCACACATATAGGAAGCACATCTTATCTCATTCATGAAGGGGAAAAAAAAATCTATTTTCCCTTTCAATTGAAAGCAAAGTAGTAGAATGGTAAATCAATTGAATATTTTCAATGGTAATTTTATAGTTATATTATTGAAGACTAATATTGCATATAATAAAAAAATAGGTAATTAATCACCAAATTAACTAAATTAGAAGAGAAAAATTCAAGTTTCCATGAGTACTCAATATTTGTTAAGGATAATAAGATAGTTGAGCATGCAAGTCTTCGTTAAATGGGATGGTAGAATTATTTTGGTAAAAATAAAAAATAAATTCAACGTTAACAAAACTTTAGACACAACTATATTAAAACTGGAAATATAGAACATTAGAAATAAAGCTTGAATTACTTCCACATATAGAATATTAGAAATTAGAGTAAAATAACCAAAATTGTAACTATATTAAAACTGGAGCCAATATAGACAAGGATGATAATTACAGAGAGAGTGACATCAACTGTTGCGATGGAAATATAAGAGAGAGAGAGAACGAGGAGTTTGGATGCAAAAATTAAAGAAGTAACTAAACTTTATAAGGACCTCCGTAAACGGGGATTGGTTTCGAAAGTATGATTGGAACCAAAATTATTTAAACTTTTTTTTTTTAAAAGAAAAAAAAAATCTTACGTTAAATAAAAAGAAGACTACCTTGAATAGAAGTACAAGTAACGTCAGGAAGCAAAGATATTATCCATTAAAATGGTAAGATTCCCCGTTGGTGAATTTACCCGTTATTATTCTTTTGTGCTAATTTTCTCGCCCATTAACTTACAAAAATCATCCTAAAACCTCGTATTTATCGATCTCGTCCACGATGCTTACGTGTAGTGTACGAGTGTGATGCTTGACAGAAGAAACATCAAAGAAATTTATGGTTCTGAAAGAAACATGGTGTGGAGGGAACCTGAAGTGTAGGGTAGACCCATAAGCCCATAACGTTCATTTAATGAGCTGTCTATGGCTGTAATTCCTGCATGACTCGTTTCATTACAAATAAGAATGTCCAAGATTTTAATACGAATTTAGTATATGAAATCAATGTAGCTTCCACCAAAAAAAAAGGGAGCCTTATGAATGCATACACATTAATTTTTTTCAACTAAGATAAAAATAGTGTTGGGTTCTGGCTACATTCCATATATTCTCCTAAATTAGATATTATTATTGTTATTATTATGTACAATGAATATTTGCTACAGGTCTACTTTTATATTTATATATTCTTTAGCGACAGAGAAAACAACGATGGAGATGCCAATCTAGAGACTTTAAAATATCATATCTTATACGCATTTAGCTTTTATCAATCCATCTAACTAATGCTATTTTTTTTTAAACCAACAACTATTATATTATAATTTTAGAAGGAAAAAATTGAATCTAATTTATTTTATTAGAATATTGATTTTTTCTTTTTGCTGGATATTACTCACTATATCATTTAGTATTTCTGATTACATCTTAAATGATAACTGTTAACTTGTGCGATAAAAAAATAAATAAATGAGCAGTTAACAAGCAGGTGACACTCGTTGGTTGACCATTTTTCATCTATCTTAGTCTGACCCAAAATTTGCCCCCCAGCTGTTAATTCTTAATATGGTTTGGGTTCTTAAACTTGCCCCAGCCCCCCTCCCTCTCTCTCTCTCTCTCTCTCTCTCTCTCTATGCTAGCAGTAATCAATATGTCTTTCTTTTTTCCATCTATATATCCCAATCCCTGACATATTTGTTCATCACATGTTTACTTTCCCTTTACTTTCTTTCCTTTTCTCTCTCTCTCCCTCCTTTCCACCATTGCAAAACAAGATTTCTTCTTTCCACCTTCCAGAATCCAAACAGACAAGCCTTACCCACCAAACAGTTTTCATTTCTCCCTCTTCTCCCTTTATCTTTTTCTTTACCTCTCACATGCACTCCTATCACTTTTCCTCTCTCTCCCCTCCCTCTAAAACACTAGATTTTCTCCACCAAATACTAGATTTTTATTACTTTTCACCTCATGTTTTCATTATTCCTCCAATCTCTCTCTTTGATCCCCTTCACTTCACAGCAAAATCCACCTACTCTAACTGTTCCTTGTAACATTCACTCAACTGGGTGCTTGTTTTATTGAGTCATTTTTGGTCCATATTGACCTATCTATGCACATTGTATCCCATTTGCCTTATAAAGATGAAACCTTTGTTGGTTTTCTTCTTCCCCATTTACTGAAAGAAGACGACCAATGAGGTTAGTCCAAATCATCAACAAGGTATTTCATTTTCCTTTTTCTTTTTTTGATGGGTCGCTTTCTGTTTTAAAGTTTCCAAATTTATCTATTTCTTACTTGGATCATAAGCGATTCTTTCTTCATTTCATTCCTTTATGCCTGTTTGTAATAAATTTAACTCAGTTTGTATTTATATATACATGGGTTTAAACTTATTCTGTTTGATGTATATATTTTGAGCTTGTTCTTGAAGTATTAAGCCTAGTTTTGTCAAGTGAAGATGCCATGGTGTAAAGAAAGAACAGGTCATACGGAGCATGTCAGTGTTCCTTAATCGTTTGCATAATGTTGAGATCAAGCGAGACTTTGAAGTCTACTAGTTCGTAAATAAATCATATAGGTGATGATGTCGCAAGTTGAGAATTTTTGGACCTACATTTGGCATTTTATTTTTCATATTGTCAAATGTGGAAGTTGCTGACCATGTTGATGTGCATTGAGTATCGTATTTTTGTAAGTGTACCATGTTACATGTGCAGAATCGGGTGATAATCTTAATTCTTTGGTGCGGAACTGAGTGTTTTCGGATTACTTAAAGGTCCAAGTAGCAAAATGTCTGATGAGGGTTCTCTAAATGCGGGTTTGACAAAGAAGACGTTGGGTATGAAGCTGTGGGTTTTGATTGGATTATGTGTTGGTGCGTTTATAATTTTAATTCTAGGCATCTTATCCTTGTGGGTCACATTTCGAAGGCAATCAAAGAGGAAAGTCGATAAACTTTCCCTTTCCCAAATACCTAATGTATCGAAGGATATAAAGGTGGACAGAGTTGGTGATCCGAGTTCGTCGAATCAGCTCCAAAGTATGTTTCTAAACATTGACAATAAGTCTGCAGATAGAAGCTCGGACACTATGCTTGTCCATGTCAACACAAGCAAATCAATTGATGTGGATAATTTAAGTCAATGTAGCTCTACCCATCCTCATGAGAGAGCATGCAGTTCACAGTCTGGGGAAGAAGGGAATTCAGGGACGATAAGAAAGCATCAGCGGTCATTGTCTTATGGTGGAATTGCAATGGCCTCTCCCCTTATAGGCCTCCCAGAGATTTCACATTTGGGTTGGGGCCACTGGTTCACTCTAAGGGATCTTGACATTGCAACCAATCGTTTTGCAGCCGAAAATGTGCTTGGGGAGGGTGGCTATGGTGTTGTTTACAAGGGAAGACTTGTTAATGGTACTGAGGTTGCTGTCAAGAGACTTCTGAATAACTTGTAAGGACATTTTCTTAAAACATCAGTCTGTTTTTAATATCTTACTCTGTTGGTGTCTTACTGTTTCCTTTTTTGGCAAATTGCATTTTTAAGGGGGCAGGCAGAAAAAGAGTTCAGGGTTGAAGTGGAGGCCATTGGCCATGTTCGCCATAAGAATCTAGTGCGACTTTTGGGCTACTGCATAGAAGGAGTTCATAGGCAAGTTGCTTGACCTTTTCAGTCATGGTTGATCTATCCCTTTATACTAAGATTTATATTTGTCAAACTACCTTTTGAATTCTTTACTATGTTTTAGTTGTCAACAACTTGCTTTGCTTGCTTAGAGGATTTTTTATGTTATCCTTCATTAGTATGCTTCAGTACTGGATTCTTCTGTAATGTCTGCTAAATTTTTGGATTCATATGCTAGTGAAATTGGAGAATGATTTATTTCGCTTGACTTGTAGGATGCTAGTGTATGAGTATGTTAATAATGGAAACTTAGAACAGTGGCTACATGGAGCTATGAGGCAACATGGTGTCCTTACATGGGAGGCCCGCATGAAGGTTATTCAGAGCACTGCTAAAGCGTGAGTTCTTCCTTCAACAGCATCATATTCTTCATGAAAATTTCCACCGGTTAGTTATTGTGGTTAATGTCAATTTTAAGATCTCCTAAAATTGAGCTTTCCAGAAAAATCTATGAAATATGAAACTCTGACCATCATCTCTTACAGAACAGCTGTAAGGATCACTTCCATGCAAAACTTGTAACTTAATGAATCTATATATCATATGCACAATTGTCATATTTGCAGGCTTGCATACTTGCATGAGGCCATTGAACCGAAAGTTGTTCACAGAGACATAAAGTCAAGTAACATTTTGATTGATGATGAGTTTAATGCCAAGGTTTCTGACTTTGGCCTGGCTAAGCTCTTAGGTGCAAATGAAAGTCACATTGCTACACGAGTTATGGGAACATTTGGGTATGCTTGATCCAGAACTACTTGCCAGGAACTCATTTTCATTTATATATTGGATATTTAACTGAACTTTTCTCAATGGGATTTCATAATCCAGCAATTCTCACATTTTTCCAGTTATGTGGCGCCAGAATATGCTAACACAGGTTTGTTAAATGAAAAGAGTGATGTTTATAGCTTTGGGGTTCTGCTGCTTGAAGCTGTCACTGGAAGGGATCCTGTGGACTATGCCCGGCCTGCTAATGAGGTACTTCATATTCTTGATTGTGCTATTGTTTTTTATAGTAACTCTCTCTCTCTTTCTTATTGATATGTTGACCAGCGCGAACCTCCTGGGTGAAAACCAGCACAAACGTCACTTGTCTTGGTGATAAGCAATGGTACTCAATTTGACAGATGTAATAGTCACATGCATGAAGAAGATTATTGCTTACTTGTGGCAGGTCAATCTCATTGAATGGCTAAAGTTGATGGTTGGGATGAGAAGAGTGGAGGAAGTTGTGGACTCAAACCTTGAAATCAAACCAACAACACGTTCTTTGAAGCGTGCCCTTCTGGTTGCCCTCCGTTGTGTTGATCCTGAAGCTAGCAGGAGGCCTAAAATGAGTCAGGTTGTACGGATGCTTGAGGCTGATGAATACCCTTCACATGAGGTATGGCCCATTCAATAATCTGTACAATTCTCCTATCCATTATGACTTATGTGTGTATGTATACGTTAGTTCCTATAATGCAATTCATCTTGGCAAAAGTAATGTGCAAGTGTTTCATATACCTCCACAATTTCGATTTCTGAGTGAACGTACATGTGGACAGAATCATAGTCACTGTAGAGTGGCAATTACCATTTCTTGCTAATGTTCAGTAGTGTTTCTTGTTCTTTCGTATTCCTCCAATATGGAGTGTGCTGTTGGTTTGTGTATTCTATGTGCATTTTTAATGAACTGAATCAAGTTGAATGGTATTGAGCTTGAGCTCGATTTAGTTTGAACTATTGGACTCCAGGTCTGCTCAACTAAGCTCGTTCAGGCTTGGTTATTTAAAAAGAAATTATGTTCTTTTAAATACAAATTATGCTGAAGCTTGAATTGATGCAAATGGTGCTAAAGCTCAAATTTGACACAATTCCGATGAAGCTCAAATATATTTGAATTCAATTCAAACTTGATTAGGCTTGCCATGAGTTACTCAAAAAGATGGAGCTCATCTTGAGTATAATCATATCCAACTTGAGCAAATGTTGGATAGGGTTAAATAGCTTCCCAGTTGGCTTGATTTGTTTACAGCCTCTGTTTGACTGATTTCTTATGTTCTCCACTAGCTTTGTTCTTTGTTAAATTATGTGATCCAATAGAGGCCTAAATTTCTCTCTCTTGTACCTTCTAGCAACCCTCGTCCACGAATAAGTTGCTATTAGAGTTTTCCTGTTAGTATGATGTTCCGATTCTATAGTTGCTACCTTCTCAAGTAATAGGCCAGACTTATGAACCTTAGTGTTGAAAATCTTAAGCATAGTATTTGTTCTTTGCCTTTTAAATTACACATGCTCCACATTCCTATTTTCACATCCTTGTTTCTTTTTTCTTTTT
The DNA here is from genome assembly GCA_024138015.1 of Lumnitzera littorea. Taxonomy (NCBI): domain Eukaryota; kingdom Viridiplantae; phylum Streptophyta; class Magnoliopsida; order Myrtales; family Combretaceae; genus Lumnitzera; species Lumnitzera littorea. Next base: position 49,301,445 of record JAMXBB010000002.1, read on the forward strand.
TCTTTTTTTTTTTTAATATTTTTCCATTATAGGATCGTCGGAACAGGAAGAGCCGTACAGCCAGCATGGAAGTGGAATCTATAACGGATCTGGCTGGTTCAGATGACATGAAAAACAAGTCTGAGGAGCCACAAGTTTGATAAAATGCATCAATAGTACTGATGACAAAATCAGGCCTAATGACCACTCTTATCCTTGAGAAGTTACTGTAACTTTTGGTAACTAATACAATATTATATATGTTCATCTTCAATCACATAATATAAACATTTTCATCGTAAAAGAAATATGTTGGGCTTTGAGACTTTAGAGTTCTTATTGTTCTGCTGTTGACAGCACAGGAAGAAAGTTATCACTGTACAGATTACAGATGTGATATCTGGTGAACAATTTTTTCCTCCCCGTTAGATATTTGATATTTTTTTATAAAATGATACTTGCTACTTGAGAACTTTGTGCATCGTTCCCAGGTTACATTATCGTTGATTTGAATATATTATGACAGCAAAGCTCGTCGTGATATGATAAATCGATTGACGCTTATATTATAAACTGATTAGACAGGGATTTGGATAGGCTCATCCCTTTCTCACATCTTGTTTGTCATCATTACTCGATATGTCGGGTTCCATGAACCAATAAGTGACCTTAATGGCATGTTATGGCCATTTTTCAAATTCTGTGACGCGATTCATCGGTCCATCTGTAGCAGGCAGCTATGGTATTATGGGCGTGAATTGTGTTGTCCTGTGGAAATGCAGCTTCAGGTTCATGCAGACCATTTACTCCAAAAAAGATGACACAAGATCCTTCACGAAAAACCTGATTAGTTGTACTTAAAATGATTCAGCACATGGCTTCCTTACAAAGAGGGCGGTGCCTTGTGATGTGATAACGTCAATGTGCATTATTGTGAATCACTTGTATGTGATAAGTGGATAATGAATGATGACAAGTGAAGACAACCCAATGTGCAGCCAGCGAAGATGTTGTGAGGGAACAGTTGATAGGAGCATCTTTTGGCACTGCACGTTGCATTTAAAGCTAGTCTGGCTTTTTGACCTTTTCCTAGACGTGGACGACCACAAATCATTTTTTTGGGGTCGTTTTAATAGAGAGGTTTCTTGTAGGAAATTTTATGGTTAAGAAGACGGATTTCTTCCAACTTCCAGTTTTGTAATCGAAGTCTTATATTTTGTGACAGGATTCGTGTGTGCTAAGGGACTATTCATCCACATATGGTCTGTCCGTTGATTTCTTGACAAATAGCAAAGAGGATGCATAGAAAAATACCATGAGACGCGGATTTTCTTGTTCTACTTATCGAAAAGTTAATAGACTACTCGTATATCGTTAGTTCCTAATCCAATTACTATTATATTATAAAACTACAGTCTTCTCTTTCTCGTGTAAATGGATATGCTTTTAAGATCTAAAATTCGTGGAATCTCATATTTAATCAAAGAAAATTATGCACTGGGTCTATAATAATTCTTTAGTAGAGAATATGATGTGGACTTTGCACAATAATTTAATAGATCCAGCTCAGTTCCCTATTATGATTCATGGGCAGTCTTTATCACGTGCTCACTCCTAGGCTAGCCACACTTTTTTCATGGATGGGAAGCTGCTTTCATGGTGGCATTTGGAGCTTTCGGACAGTACTTTAACAGGAATGCTGATGTCAGAGGGTAGCAGAAAGGCCCAAGAAAGCCCACCCTGCTGGTGGTGGCTTTTGGAGTCCTTGAGGTAATTCTATAAAACGGTAGTTGTCCCTTCTTAGCAAACAAATAGCCCTAGTGTCCCTCAATTATTGTGAGCTTCAACTTGTTGATTTACAGGACGTGGAATATTAAAAGCAAGGCTTTTGCAGAAGAAATTTTGATATAGCATATAGATTCCACAAGTAACATAATAGCACGTGAAGGGACAAGCCAATCTCAACATAATTAATTCGCTAATGAAAAACATTGTAATGACCAATCCAAATAGCACTATACTTGTACCAATGAATTGTTGAAGTCATTGGATGGTGAATTCCCATGTTCAAGGAGCCACCGAAGCCATATAAATTCAAAACATGAATCAGCCGAAGGGTAATAATAAGGAAGACTAGAGAGCCACAAAACGACGGTCTGTAGGATCCCTTGAGCAACGAACATTTAAGTATTGGTAATACTAAGGAAGAAGTGGAGTTGAATTGGTGACCGCATAAGATCATTCTTTTGACGTACCTCATAAGCACAAAAGCATAACGAATAGCATGATGAATATATACAAATTGACTCACTATATGAACTATATATGTAGTATCACGTCAGATAACTGTCCAGACAAACTTGTGATTATAAGTTGCCTATGGAGAGTGGGATTAACTAATAGCATTAGAGTCAACTTAACACTCTATTACAATGGTGTTTGTGAGATTTTGTTGTTATATTAGCAACTTGAGAAAGTAGAATGGTTGTATCTTTGTCTTTAGAAAGTGTAAAGTGTCATTTCAGTACATGGGTCATTAGCCTAATTTGATGCTATGGATGGTTCTTTAAGCTAGTAATGATTGAAAGGACCTAAGAGACTGGACCTAGTCAAGAATCTATTATATACATCTAGCTTAGTAAGCTTAAAATAAAGATTACTGGACTAGGCTTTTTCGCTCTGAACCTTAGTCAATTGTCTCATGCAAAAAAAGTAGACTAAAAAAAAGTATTTCTAGACCTATTTAAGCTTTTTCTTCTTCTTCTTCTTTTTTTTTTTATTTTTTGGTTTTTTGACCTTAATGCACCTTAAGAAGGCTTAAGTAAGCTTTATTTAAGCCTTTGGGCTTCTCCAAGCCCATATTTCAACCCTTGAGAGTTAAAGAGGAGAAAAAGGCTTAAATAATAGCTGTTGGATCCTTAGGAGTGATCTAATAGTCACCTATAACGTTTCAACTCAATTGTTCATATAGAAACCATCCAACTATCTAAATTAATCTTTAAGCTCTATAAATAAAGGGCTTCTCTTTTCATTGCAAACATTCAAAGCTTTGATTGACTTGAGAGAAACATTAAAACTCTACTAAAATGCCTCCATAGAAGATCAAACTATCAATTTATCAAGGATAATCCAAGAGTGATCAAGAATAATGAATTTGATTTTCTATCATATGTGTGCATTCGAGATACCAAGTTTGCCCATTTTTCCTCCCATGTCTCTTCCCAACAATATTCTTCCCTTATGTTATCACTTTAAGACATCTTTAAGGTTAACCACACACTTATTACACATGATCAGCTAGTTATAATAACCTTACAATGTAGAAAGATAGTAGCCATCGAAAGTGGAAGAGACTTCCAAACCAATTAAGTAACTAAGAGAGTCAAAATCCTTTAGTTTATATTAATTACTTAAATTAATTTGTGGCACTACTCCTAATAATGATCATATGATCTATACATGGCAGTAAGCCATGGGTAGTATGACAAATAAATAGAACAATATCTTAAAGCTATAAGTGAAACCAAATTAAGTAAAATTTAAATGGAATTTACAGAACTTGATAACAACTTAGTATTGACTGTTCAACTGTCGTACATAGCCAATCTAACTTAGAGAGTACTGACCAAATCATTTCAAGAACATTGAGCTTGTTCAAATACATACTCAATAATATAACATGTTGTTAGGAAATGTGAGTTTCATAGTAATTCAAGACTATTTAGTATCAAGAAGAGTGCATCGGGGCACTTCATTTGAATGTTTACCATTTCGCATTTAAAAGAAGTTTGACAAAAGTAAATGTTTGCCACTTCTCTCAAAAGTACCCTCCTAGCATTCAAATGAAATACCCTAGGTTTGTAGAGCCAAGACTTAGAGGGACAATCTTAGTTTATTGTAATAGCTCCTTACCCCATTTAAATAAACCACACTTCATTAAACACCTTGAAAAGCATTCAATGAAGCCTTAATATGTACAATTTGAGTTCCACTAGTTATTATTATTTTTTTACATGTATACTCTTAGTGACTTGAGATTAAATTAATAAGGGTTAAGTGATGTATTATGACATTATGACTCTTTTGAACAACAATTCTAATTTGAGTCTAGACCCATAATTTGTTCTTACCAATTCTTAGATGATGGTGAATATCAAGTAGTCTTGATTTAAGCATAATATCACATTGAGCGGTTACTCTACTTCTATACTTTTGGTGCATAATATCCTTGAGCATTGTCCATGTCCTTCCAAAATTAAAAAAGATCCAATAAGTAATTGATTTTATTTAGTATCAATTGAGGATCCCATGCACATCATAATTGGTATTAAAGTGTAGACATCTATATAAGAGTAGTTTCTTTTAAATTTTCTAAGTAAAATCCTTGTTTACATGTGTAGAGTTTTAGGGGAAATTGGTTTGTGGTGTTTGTTGTTTGATTTGGTGATTGGCAGTAAAGTTTTAAGCTTCTTTAAATTTGTGTGAGTTTGTTGGCAAATTGTTTGAAATTGTAAAACTATTGGATGGTACTATGAATGATCATGAGGGATCATATTGAAATGTTGAGAAATGTAACGTGAATGTAGAGTACTTGATAGGAATCAAGCTATTGAACCTTTTATTCGTAGCCTAGCCCGAGGACTAGAGTGGTTGACAAAGTGAATCCTCTTGCTTCAGTCGACTCCTGTTGAAGCCGAGTATCTCTTTGATAAGTCGCTTTGCATGCCAAGTCGAATGACTGCTCATCTCTTGGAGATTGTGTGTCAAATTGAAGAATACCGAGATATCTACCAAACCTCGCACACTTACTCACTTATGTCCAAACCAATCACTTGCTCAGCATTACCCTTGCTAAGAGGCTAAGAGAGAGACCTTGAACTAATCCTCAGTCACCCTTACTCGGACAAGCAATCTGATAGTACTTTTTTGTTTGCATCCTCTAATAGCATCACCAATGCATCTCTACCATGTGTACAAGACCACAAAAAGAATCTACTACACTAATTATTATTTTTCTTGAAAATTCATTTTTACCCTTTTGTAATCTTATACATTACTTCTTTGGGGCAATATCCTTTTTTTTTTTTCCTTTTAAGCAAGTTGTCCTAAATTCTCGAGTATAAGTACTCCTTGTACTTGTAGGTAGAACAAGTTGATCATCAATACATTGAATATTCTTTCTCTCATAAACATTTATTGTTTACTTTCATTTCACTCTTATCATAATCCTTCAATAAAGCTAAGTGGCAAGTAATCTCATTGGACCAATTCATACGTCATATCAAGTTATACCATGAGTTCTCGAAAATTCCATTGGTACGTCATATCCTTTGGAACTGCTTGTGGGTTTTACTTACTCTTCATTCATTTTATTGTTCTTTTGTGCATTCCTTAGCACCCTTTTCAAGCTTTCAGCAAGTTTGGACTCATTCAGCAATTAGCCTTATCTATTCTTGGTCATGATTTACATCAATACTAGCTAAATGAATTGTTGCAATCAATGCAAATGATATTAGCACAATAAAGAGGACAAAGGAGCACTTTATCTTGTTAAGTAATGACATATTCATATTGGGTTGGAGTGAATATGGAACTAAAGAGTTGGATAAATATAGCAATGACAATTTTCGACTTAGAAGAAAACATGATGGGAACCATCCGAATAAGGGCATTGAACTCATAAAATTGAAAATTTTGCCCTTTAGTGGTAATAATTTACAAAGGAGCTCCTTGATAAGGAGCATAAGATGACATGGGTCTTAAATGTTGTGATTATGGTTAGCACACCAAAGTTGGCTTGGTGGTAATTGAATTCATTGAGTATGCTAGACTTTTACAGGAAAATTCAAAAACTCAAAGGTATAAAGTTAAGGAGGAAGAAACTAGTACATGACATTTAATAAAGAGGTTGATGTAGAAGAGGCTTGTACATGAGTAGAATAGATAGTAGTGCTCTTAAAAGTTTTGAAATTGGTATAGGGGAATGAATGTAGATGATTATGTCAAATAATTTGAGATACCACAATTGGCCTATAAAGTGAATGAATTGCTTGAACAAACAATCACCCAATTCCTTATTGGGCTAAAGTTTAAGATTGCTATTACAGTAGGATTGTAGTATTAAAGTATTTTAAAGGATTTAATTAAAATGGCAATAAAGGCGAAGATATAGTACATCTCATTTTAATTGACAGTTTATTAACTAGAATACATAGTACCTAATAGGCTTTAAGTTGAAGAATAGTACAATGATGATGGAATGAATAATATGAGAAAGCTAGAATAGGGAGATGTGAAGTGATTTAAGAGAGGTGATGGAAGCAGAGGAAAGGCTCCTATTATACTTAAGATGAGAAAGGTCGAGTAGAGGTAGCAAGTGGGGTAAAGTGGTATGATTAATTGTTTTAAATGCTTAGGTTTCGAATATGTTGTTGCATAGTACTTGTCACGCCCCGAATCGGCAGAGTCGTAACAGCCCCCGCCGTGTAAACCATCCTAAGATAGAAGTTGGCCTTACAACCGCTATCTTAAACCTGATCTACACAAGGCGTCTACGACTAACCCGCTTTGAAGTAGACAATTTGTAATTTAAACAAATCATTTACCTAAGAAAGTGAGAAAAGTTATATAATCACTAAAATTCAGTTATTATATTAATCAGAAATGAAAAGTAAATTATGTGTTGATTCTTCAATGTTTTTCCTCACTCCCTAGGATCCAGCAGTTGCTAGCTTCTGAGTAGTTGTTTACCGCTTCTTAGCCAGCACCTGCACGACGTCTATAGGGATGTGAGCAACCACAGCTCAGTAAGTAGGGATGGAGAACTTAAAACTATACTAGAAACACAACAAGGTTTTCAATCACTTATTAGATGCAATGCATGTGCAAGAAAATGCCATCGTACGACGTTGTCCGGCCCGTCGTGAGATTAGAGAAATTGCGCCCGCTCTAATCTGTTCTCTAATCTGGGTTGAGGAGTTGCCGTTAATGCAACAGCTCACGACTAAACCCAGGCTTGTGTAATGGAGACCTTGCTCCTCCCGCGACTACCTTCGAGCTACTGCCTTCACCCTCGCCGCGACCTCCTCTCCTGTCACTTAGTTCGACTGAGGATGAAGAAGGGACCATTTTGCAATCCTGCGCTATCCCTTCCGAAGGGGTCGGTATTTGGCCGGAGAGTCCTAAATCCCCTAACGGGTTGCCATGCATGTTCGATTATGATTACTGGTCGTATATTTGATTAAGTCCAATTTAGGGTGATCAATCATTACATACAATTCATACAACATGTGCCAAAGCAACAAACAGAATCATCGCATCACCCATAATCAAGCACATGCACACATTCAACTATCTAACAAGCACAACTAAGCATAATCTTAAGCCTCCAAAAATACAGCAGCGTATTAATCCCAACTTACCTCGACTCCTCGCTCGCTCACTCGAGGTCCGATTTGCTCAGGCCATCGCCGGTTATTCCTATAACACGAACGTGGTTTCAGCTTTTCATATAAATATCATAGGTTCGTTTTATCCTACAACGCTTATTATTAGGTTTTGTTTAAGGTTTAATATGCCTAATTATCTAGGTATTAAGTCTTTAGGTTTGGGGTTAGGTTCAGGTTCCGCATCGATTTCTAAATTAGATTCTAGTTCGATTTTTAGGTACTGTTTTGTACCCGGACCCTAGAAATTTATTTCAACTCACAATGTGAAACTAACCACATTATTTTCAGATATCCTAAATACGATCACTACCCCTAGTCAGCATTTTATTCCATCCGGTACACTTAAATCCGTATTAGTGTACCGAATTTACTCATGTTGTGAGAAATTTTTACATTTTTCATATAATTACCTAAAATTAAATTTTGTTTCAGATTTGTTATGTTCTGATTTTCATTATTTTATTATCTAATTAAACCTAATTTTTCCATATTTATTAATTTTCAATTCTACATATTCCTAATTTTCTACATTTACCACATAACACCTTCATTAATTACACTTAACACTCCATAGACTAGGATTAAGTTTCCACATCGGAGATTAACATCCCTAAACATATAATTACCATCTAAATCAGTAATTACTATCCTAATCACCTAATTAACTCCAAATTACCCAATTTTTCCATCATTTTAGGGCTAAAAATTAACTTAAAAATTTCGAACATTAATTTTAAAAAAATGGCTTCATAGCACTGTTCTATGTCACGTGAGCATCCTACAGAAAAATTTTGAGCCCCAAACTACATCCCTAAGCCTATTTAATTTCCGGTTTAATCATGCTCGGTTTTGAACAATTTGTTAAGGACCCTATATTTCCAGAAATAATTAAACTAAATCAATATTTTTCCCTAAATCTACATACAATAAAACCTTAGAATAACAAGTTTCATAATTTTCTGGGCAAAATAACTAATTTTACAAAATTATACAAGAATCGGGCTGGAATTTGGACTCACCGGTTCAGGTGGCTCCGGCCACCGCGGGCCGCCGTGGCCTTGTCGGCCGGCCTGGGTGCTGCCACCACCGTGTGGTGATGGTGGCCGTCCACTCCCAGCTCCTTGTTTGGTGTGAGTTCCCTTTAAAACCCCCAACTGCACAGTTTTTCTTATTTTTTTTTATTTTTTGGATTTTCTCTCGAATTTTTGACTCTCCCTAATTTTCTCTGATTTCTAACTGTCCAAATGAGTTCCTGGATTTTTCTTGCTATTTATAGACGTTTTTTGTAATTATTATGCATTAATTTGACAAGATTTTGTCAACTTTCCTTGATTTTTGGCTTTTTGTTTGTCCAATCCTTATTGGATAATTTTTCTTTTTCTGATTTGAACCTGCCACGACCTTATCTTGCTTCAGTTATCCACTTCTGATTTTTTTCTGATTTTTCTATAATTATTTTGTATTTTTCTTTAATTATTTACTTAATTTTCAGCCTATTTCACTAATTACGCGTATTTTTATCTACACGTAAATATATGTAGGGTGCACGTAAACATTCCTAAATATTATTTTGGTCATTCTAAAATTTTTAGTATACATATAATCTATCTCTAATAATTTATTAGTTATTATATTACACTTTTTGCCTTTTTGGTAATTAGCAGTTATTATGCTTAAAATTTGAAAATTTTATAGTCTCCTATTTTACTACTTATTTTCTTAAATTTAAGTTTACAAGGTCATTTTTACTGGTATCTTGTTAAATAGTTTATAATTTGGGTTTGATCGGATCTTTTAACCGATCGCCCTAAACCTTGAGTTCTAAGTTCAATCCTACGGTTACTTGGCTGAACTTTGGGGCTTACAGTACTTGAATTGTAGAGTCATGGTAGTTAAGTAACTGATATGGAAGTTGATCGTAAAGATGAGCAATATAGTAGTTAGGTCATTTGAGGATATCAATGGTGGAAATAAGGGGGTTAATACAAAGCAGACAGGGTAATTCATGAAGGTCGAAGGTTAATGGTGATTTGATGTACGTTGAGAATTGAACCTTTAATTGAAAATGAACATTTTCATATTATTTGTTGTTGATAGTCAAATTTGGGAATATAAAATGTGGTTTACAATTGTACACTAGCCTATAAAGGAAAGGAAAGATTAGGCTATGGGGGTACTGGAGTAACTTCGATATTGTTATTTTGATGCCTTAGTAAAAAAAAAAGAACATTGGCTATAGAATAGAAAGGTAGTAAAAAATAAGAAGAGGCTAAGAGAAAGCCCTACTAATGTTGTCCAAGCTCTATTCATAGACCATTGTTTGTAACCATTGCATCGTTTGTAATTTGTAGATTTATCATATAAGGAGACTTGTGCTCCAAACAATTTCCTCAATCTTAGGAATGTAGGGGTAGTAGGAAATTACTAGTATAGTAACCGCCAAACTATTTGTATCCCCTGTCTTATTTTAAATATTGGTAAACCTCATCTTTGGTGTTCATATGGGTAACAAGACTTAAACTGACTTTTTCCCAAGCTACTTTAAGTAACTCGAAGCTCATTAGGCTCAAGCAAAACACTTCTAAGGGACATGGACACTTATGTTCATATAAGTGGGACCTGGCGTTTAGAAATAGGTCTAAGGATTCTCAAAAGGGTTGATTAATGACCTAAATGGCTTTATTATTCTTCGTTAAGTGCATAGTTGAAAAATTCCCCATCAACAAGTGTAGAGTGTTAATGACGTTGAACTATAAGATTCTTTATTAATCTTAATAAAACAAAACAATTCATTTTAGATTATTAATAGTGTAAATTAAAATATATAGTTTTCCTTATAAACTTTCCAATTGAAGTTGGAACTAAAATGAAGGCAATAAACATCAAATAAGAAGAGAGAGAGAAGAAGAAAATTGCAATAAAATATGGAGAATAATGAAATGCCTTAACAGTCGATAACTTGTAAAAGTCTAATTGTATTTTTTATTTTATTAACTCATTTAACTTAGATATGTAAAATCAATAAACTTAGTTAAAAATGTAAGTTCTTATCAAGGCTAATATGTAAACTTGGTTAAAAACAAAATTTCCTTACAAAAAGAATTTTATATACAAAGTAACTCAGAAGAATTGTATAAAATCGTAAACTTGTAAAATTATATGGATGGAGTCATGATTTTAACAACTATACACTTTAAACATATTGTTTTCAATGACTATAACAGGCTATATGTTTAGTGTGCAAAATGGGCTAAATTACACTTCTTTGCAATAGTTTAAAAAACATATTGCAAAAACCCTTCCTTTTTTGGCTAGTAAGAGCTAGATTATCATGATTTTGTTTGTAATTGCTACCAATTGAGTAATAAAGGGTGAAATAAATGAATATTTTCACACATCCATTAAGGTAAAAGATTATGATAGCCAAAATCAATCCATTACTAACATATCCATTAGGGTGGTTGCCGGTGCATATCACAAATCAATCCTTTTTCATATAATGCTAAGTAATCAAGAGTAAAAGATTATGATTGCCAAAATCGCCATTAAGGTGGGTGCTATGCTAACCATTTGTATAGTAAGCATCATTGGAGAAAAATATATAACTTGAGATAACTAACTATAAGCAAAATTCATATGCAAGCGTATCCATCAAGGAGTAGAAGATGATGATTGCTACCATGACATTTTCACTATATGTAATGTGGTTTAAGTTGAACATAGAACTGACAACAAAATTTAAGTTTTCTTTTTCCTCGACATAGCAATGAAATAGACATGGCCATACAACCAGCAATAATATTAACATGATCGTAAGATCTACCATACAATAACACCAAACAATCACCAATAAATGCTCTTAAAAGTAGGAAAACATAAAGGAAGTACCTTTAGCAACTTGATAAAACTCCCTTTTGGCTATCTTGAAGATCCTCTATTTTCACACCAAAACAAACTAATCTCCATTAATAGCAATGATAAGGCACAATTTGATGAAAAATTATTAAGTAATTAGAAGTAAAATTACAATAAGGACAAATATAAATCATAAATAGACTTAGCAGTGATTTGTCCCTCTCGCCACACACCTAAAAAGCAAAAACAACCTCTAGACTAAGGTGTTAAAAGAGACAGGTAAGTGCAAAAAGTATAGCCTAAACATTATACATAAGTTTCTTAAACAACCAATAGAACCAACCTCTCACAAGACCAGAAAAGCATAAACTTTATCTATAAGACTTGCGCAATAACTTTTTTCTAAGAAAGAGAGAGAGTTGTTGCTTAAATGTTGAAAAAAAATATGTTACAAATATGATGCTAGCGAATTGATTCCATCGGAGGTGGTTGCTTCATTTGTTCCCTGCCTGGGTTAGGGTTTCTTACGCAATTCATCAATTTGGGGCTAAAGTTTAGTTTTGTTGTGTTTTCTTATTTCATTTTTATTTTATATTAATTAAATAAAGACATTTTGGACATTTTCATTTCTATTCATTATTTATTCTATATTCAATTCATTCTAGTGAACAATGCATTATCTATTCCATTACATTTAAGTGAACATCGTAATATACATTTACAGCTTATTACTCCCTCCATTCCATTCTTTGGTAATTACAATTACAATTGCAATTGCAATTACAATTCCCCCTTATTCCATTTATTGAAATGATCAACCTAATATATATATATATATGTATGTATGTATGTATACTTCACAGAAACATCAATTAATTAGTTAGTCGATTGTAAAGTAAAGAAATAGTTTATTCTATAATCATCTTCTTTAACCACTTAATACCATACTAGTGAGCTTCTTTTGATCTTGATCTTGTTTTTCTACAGTCGATCAAATTCACTTCTTTACATGATAATAGAGCAAGGTTAATTAAATTTTTATATTTATTTTCGTAGCACTATTTACAAGATAGAATTTTCCAGTTATAAGCCGTTCGAACATGAACACACTAAATTTGATCACACAATATTTGATTATAAATTGAATAAACAACAATCCTCTATACTTGCGTAGTTTTAATAACCTTGAGAGCATAATAACTAGTACAATATTTGATGGATTCAATTTTTTAGGGTAGAGTAGGTTGACAAAATTAGCGTTGGAAGCAATGGAAAATTTAGGTTTCATTAATGGAACATGTACATGAACTGATGATAATAAAAAATATTATAAAGTTGGACTTGTTATGATTACATGATAAGGTATTGGTTGTTAAATTCCATGTTAAAAGAATTTCCGACAATTTTATGCATACTAAATCGGCTATGGAATTGTAAGATGATATATGTGAGAAATTTGGGTTAACTAATGGGCCATCATTGTGTCAATTGCAACACAAAATAATTAATTTTAAATAAGGAAATTTTATTGTTAATATGTACTAAAATAAACTAAAAAGCCTTTAGGATGAGATGAGTAATTTGTATAAAATATTAGAGCGTTCTTTGTGGCACTCTTTAACGATGTGTGTGCAACTTGATTGATAAAATTCTTGATATTGAGAATAAAAATAAGTTGTTTCAGTTTTTCATGGGACTCAATAATGCATATGGGCATGTAAGGAATCATATGTTATCAATGGAACCCTTTTTTTCAATCAAGAAAGTATAATATCTAGCGTTTCAAATTGAAAAACAAAAATAGATGAGTGTTATTTAAATTAAAATGAAGAAATAATTGGTTGTTTGGTTTGTAATCAATATAAAGATAAAGCAAGAAAGTGATGTTTGAAGTTTTTTTGTTTTCGTTATAAAAAGACAAGGCATACAATAGATAGATTATTTGAAATCATTGAACTTCGGGAGTAATTTAATAATGAAAAAAAGGGTAGTGTTGAGGTTATTGCTTTAGTGCAAAAAAATAAAGAACAAGAAGCTATTAGTGATACTCCATTCACTATTCATGGAATTAGTTCTTATAAGAATTAATCTTCATCATCAAATACTTATGTCATGAAATAGCAAAGATGCTCAAAAGAACATAATGATTAGGTGAACAATTTCATGCTTTCATAGTTAACTTTGCAAGTAATTGTTCTTAACTCACTTCATTCATAACTTCTAGTTTTAGAAATGATAGTATTTCGATTGAATAAATTGTAGAAATAGGTACTTCAAGCTTCATGACACCCTTCTTGTACCTTTTATTAAATGACCAAAACTTTTTTTTTCTAATGAAAGTAAAACTTCTAAATAGACCATTGAAAATTGTAAACTCCATTGATGATGTCCCTATAAATGGTCATATCATGTTAAAGAGTCTTGCTTTTGCTTGATTTTCACTACAATTTATCACTGCTGAGTAAGTTATTTGGTGGTATGAATTACTCGTTGTATTTAATAAATCATAAATGCCTTTTTCAAGACTACAAGCCTAAATCAATTGTTGCATAAGCAAATGGAAGGAATAGATGTTATGTAATGAAATCATAATCAAGTTATAGTTGCTTAGTCTGTTCTTCTTATTTCTCTATAATGAATAAAGTATCCTTAAAACTCTAATGTTATGCTTCGAAGTCGCAGAGTCGCAACAGTCCTGCCGTGTAAACCATTCTATGATAGTAATCGGCCTCACAGTGCCTACCATAGACATGATCTACATAAGGTGTCGACGACTCCTCGCTTTGAAGTAAACAGTCCGATTAACATTATACTACAATTATGATAAATATTACAAATTTCTAATAAACATGTATAATTATATGTAAGTCCATAGAGCTTCTCAGGAAGTTTTACATAAACACAATAGTTCACTAATGTACATAATAACTATCAGTCTTTCATCCTTAATTACAAAGATATTCTAGCTACACACCACTACTAAGTAGTTTGATCCTCACACCCCGGGCTTCAAAAAGACTAACCTCTGGGTAATTGTAAGGCGGCATTCTACTCGAATAGTTCAGATATCAGAACTTGCAAAAGGATCTATAAAGGCATGAGCAACTACAACTCAGTAAGTTGAATTGGAGACTCATGAATGCATACAAGCACAAATAAGATTATCAATCAATTATTTTCATGCAATGCAACAATCAAGTGTCATCGCACAACGTAGTCCGATCCGTTGTGAAATCAGAGAAATTTTGCCCGCTTTAATCCGAGTTGAGGAGTTTCATGTTATGTAGCAGCTCACAACTAAACCCAAGCTTGTGCAATGGAAACCTCGCTTCTCCCGCGACTACCTTCGAACCATTGACTTCACCCTCGCCGCGACCTCCTCTCCTGTCACTTAGTTCGACTGAGGATGAAGAAGGGATCATTTTGCAATCCTGTGCTATCTCTTTCGAAGGGGTCGGTATTTGGTTGGAGAATCCTATGATCCCCTAACGGGTTGCAATGCATGACATTTTTGGTTCTTAGAGTCGAATAAGATTAAATTTCATTTAGGGTGTTCAAACAATTTCATACCAATTCAATCATAACATAAAATCACTCACATCATAATTTCAGCACGAATTCAGATATGTCAAACACATGCGTAAACTACTTACAAACACATGCGTAAACTACTTACAAACACATGCGTAAACTACTTACAATCACAACCATATACAAGCCTAAGTCTCCGAGTACTATAAAAATACTACTCTATTACAATAAGTAATAATCCAACTTACTTGAAATTGCTCAATTGCTTGATCCCTTAGTCGCAAGCCGATTTGTCTTTAGGTGTCCTATAATATAAATAGGTCTTTTTTTAATACTTATACTTTAAGAATTCATATTCTAAGTCATAATTTAACTCATTTTTTCCTATGTATACCTATTACGTACTAATGATTCGTTGTACTCTATTTCGAGGTTCAAACCCTAAATTAGATTTTAGTTTTAATTCCTAGGTCTTAAATATGCTCGAATCCTAATGTGAAATTACTCACATTAAGCTTGAGTATCCAAATATCCTATTGGGTCTTAATTTAGTATTCTAAACTATTTGGTACACGCTAACCTTAATTAAGGTATCGGATTTATTCCCGATGTGAGAAAATCTTACATTTTGAGACATTTACTTAAAATTAAATGTTATTTCAGATTTATTATTTTTCTGATTTCTATTATAATATTATCTAAATAACCCTAATTTTTTAGATTTATTAATTTTCAATTTCATATATTACTAATTTCTTATATTAACTACCTAATTTCCTAAATTAACCATACTTAATACTCCAAAGGCTAGGATTAGGTTTCCACATTAGAGATTAACATCCCTAAACATCTAATTACTATCTAAATCCGTAATTAGTATCTTAATCACCTAATTAATCCAAAATTACCCAATTTTTCCATCATTTTAGGGCTAAAAATTAACTTAAAAATTTTGAAAATTAATTTTAAAAAAATGGCTTCATAGCACTGTTCTATATCGCATGAGTATCCTATAGAAAAAAATTGAGCTCTAAACTACACTCTTAAGCCTATTTATTTCTAGTTCTAATCATACTCAGTTTTGTTCAATTTGTTAAAAACCCTATATTTTCAGACGTGATTAAACTAAATCACTATTTTTCCCTAAATCTACATACAATAAAACCTCAAAATAATAAGTTTTATAATTTTTTTGGGAAAAATAACTAATTTTACTAGATTATATAAAATCGGGACAATTATGGGATTCACCCGGTTCGATACTTTTTTACCGTCCAAACCCGGTCCAAGGTTGTCGGCTGGCCCAGACGGTGGGTCTAGAGTAGGGTAGTGGTGGTGGTGGTGGCTCGGTCCTAGGTGGTTGTGAGGTGCGAATTTAGCTCACTTGCCCAATCTGCACAGTTTTCTTTTCTTTTTTTGTTTTCTGAATTTTCTCTTAAATTTTTTAGTCTCTCGATTTTTCTCAGATTCCTCACTGCCCAAATGAGTTCTAGAAAATTTTCCTCTATTTATAGACGATTTTGGTAATTATTATGCATTAATTAAACATGACTTTGCCCAATTTCCTTGATTTTTGGCTTTTGTGTTGCCTAATTCTAATTGGTTGATTTTTATTTTGCAGATCTTGACCTGCCATGACTAGATTTAGATCATTCTATCCTCTTCTGATTTTTCCATAATTAATTTATAATTTTCTTTAATTATTTACTTAGTTTTTGGCCAATTGAGGTAATTTCGCGTATTTTTATCTATATGTGAATACATGTGGGGTACATGTGAACATTCCTAATTATTATTTTGGTCATTCTAAAATTTTTAGTATACATATAATCTATCTCTAGTAATTTATTAGTTATTAAATTACACTTTTCATTTTTTCGGCAATTAGCAATTATTATGCTTAAAATTTGAAAATTTTATAGTTTCTGATTTTATTACTTATTTTCTTAAATTCAAGTTTACGAGGTCGTTTTTACTAATATTTCTCTCAATAGTTTATAATTTGGGTTTGATCGGATCCTTTAACCGATCGCCCTAAACCTTGTGTTCTAAGTTTAATCATATGGTCACTTGGCTTAGTTTTAGGACTTACAATTCCATCCCCATTCAAAAAAGTTTTGTCCTCAAAACTTCTGTATATCTAATTTGCACTTAAATGACTAAATACAATAATTTTGCACATTTTTACTAACCTGGAAGTTAAAAAAGCTATGGATACTGCTCCATCATCGCGGCTTTTGGTTCCTAAGTCATCTCCAAGTCTGGACCTTCATTCCATTGAATTTTTACGTACTCTATATCTCTATTCCTTAATTTCTGAACCAGACTGTCCAATATTTTTATAGGTTGTCTCACTAGTTGGAAATTTCTCGTTAACTCCACTGGCTCTATTTCCACTATTGCATTTGGGTTTTTAATGAATCTTCTCAACATGGATACATGGAATACATTATGATAGCCCGATAGACTTGGAGGTAAAGCTACTCGATAAGATACATTGCCAACTTTCTCCAACACTTCAAATGGACCAATGTATCGTGGGCTCAGTTTTTCCCTTTGAACCAAACCGTCTGAGTCCTTTGAATGGGCTTATTTTAATATAAACATGATCACCAATTTCAAATTCCAAGGGTCTTCTCTTCAAATCAACCCAACTCTTATAACGGTCCTAAGCTTCTTTCATCCGTTGTCAAACAATCTTAATCTTCTCACTTGTTTGATTGATCATGTCCGATCCAATCATGGCATACTCTTCGTGATCCCAATACACTGGCAATCTGCACTTCCTCCCATATAATGCTTCATAAGGTGCCATCTGTATGGTTGCATGATAACTATTATTGTAGGCAAATTCTATCAACGGCAAATATTTATCCCAATCACCTCCAAAATCTAACACGCAAGCTCGTAACATATCTTCTAGAGTTTGAATTGTTCGCTCAGACTGCCCATCTGTTTGTAGGTAATAGGCTGTACCAAACTGCAACTTTGTACCCAAAGCTCTATGTAAGCTCTCCTAGAATTTGGATACAAATCGACTATCTTGATCAAAAACAATACTCTCAGGAACACCATGTAGCCTTATTATTTCTCGGACATACAGCCTAGCCATCTTTTCCATTGAATCACCCGTCCGATAAGGTAAGAAATGTGCACTCTTCGTTAGTCTATCCACGACTACCCAAATGGAATGGTATCCAACTTGAGTCCTTGGTAATGCTACTACAAAATCCATAGTAATATGATCCCATTTCCATCTCAGTATTTCTAAAGGTTGTAATAATCCACCCGGTCTTTGGTGTTCTGCTTTGACTTGTTGGCATGTAAGGCATTTCGATACATACTGTGCCACTTCTCTCTTCATCCCATTCCACCAATACATGAGTTTTAAATCTTGGTACATTTTATTTCCTCCCGGGTGCACAGTATAACCTATAATGTGTGCTTCATCCAAAATTTGCTTCCTTATGTCAGCATCTTGTGGTACACATATTCTTCTTCTAAACTTTAGTATACCTCTATCATCCACCTTGAAGTTAGGGTCTTGTCCGTTACTTAATTTCTCTTTTATCTCCATCAGACCCTTATCTTCCTCTTGTTTTTGCTTTATTCTCTCTAATAAAGTAGGTTGCAATTCCCAATTCATCAACTAGTTATTAGGTTCACACCAATCAAACCCAATTTGCATCTTCTCAAATTCATGCACTAATTCACGTTGAGGTGTTAACAGTAAGGCAACCTGTTCATAATTCTTTTGACTTAATGCATCCGCTACCGAAATGGCCTTTCCAGGGTGGTAATTTATATTCAGATCATAATCTTTAATCAATTCCAACCACTTTCTTTGCCTTAAATTCAACTACTTCTGAGTAAAGAAATACTTTAAACTCTTATGGTCAGTGTATATCTCATACCGTTGTCCATAAAGATAATGTCTCCAAATCTTCAAGGTAAACACTACGGCCGCTAACTCTAAATCGTAAGTTGGATAATTCCTCTCATGTGGCCTCAATTGTCTTGATGCATATGCAACAACTTTTCTATCCTGCATCAATACATAACCTAATCCATTCCGTGAAGCATCACTGTACACATTATAAGGCTTATCCGGATCAGGTAATGTTAATACTGGTGCTGTAATCAGTCTTTTCTTCAACTCCTGAAAACTCGTTTCACAATCATTACTCCATTTAAACTTTACATCCTTTTGGGGTCAATCGAGTCAACGATTTGGCAATTTTGGAAAAATCTTTTATGAATCGTCAATAGTATCCAGCCATACCCAGAAAACTCCTTATCTCAGTCACTATGGTTGGTTGCTTCCAATCCATTACTGCTTTCACTTTTTCCGGGTCTACCGAGATTCCTTCACCAGATATAATATGGCCTAAAAAAGAAATTCTATCCAACTAAAAATCACATTTACTTAACTTGGCATACAATTTATTCTCTCTCAACTTCTGTAATGCCAATCGTAAATGCTCTGCATGCTCCTTCTTGGTTTTTGAATAAATCAAAATATCATCAATAAATAATACAACAAACTTATCCAAATATGGTTGATATATGCGATTCATCAAGTCCATGAATACAGCCGGAGCATTCGTTAAGCCAAATGGCATCACAAAAAATTCATAATAGCCATATCGAGTTCTAAATGCAGTCTTATGCACATCTTTCGACTTAACTCATAATTGACGATATCCTGATTTTAAATTTATTCTAGAAAACACAGTTGTACCTTGTAGTTGGTCAAACAAATTATCAATGCGAGGCAATGGATACCTATTTTTAATGGTAACCTTATTTAACTCTCGATAATCTATACACAATCTCATAGTACCATCCTTCTTTTTCACGAACAATACCGATGCTCCCCATGGTGAAACACTTGGTCATATACCTTTTTATCCAATAGCTCTTGAAGCTGCTTCTTTAATTCCTACAGTTCCATAGGTGACATTTAATATGGAGCTTTAGAAATAGGCTCAGTTCCAGGAACTAACTCTACAGTAAAGTCTAACTCTCGAGATGGGGCTAAACCTGGTAAATCCTCCGGAAATACATCTGGAAACTCATTCACTACCCGTATGTCTGCTACCTTAGGTATTTCCTTCTTTTCATCCACAGCAAACACTCAACAAAATCTCCAATCATTCTCCTTTACTTTTGTCTCAATTTGTTCATCACATATCTCCATCATTGATAAATTCAACCTACTTCCACCAGCTTTTCCTTGAAATATTGTTTCTCCCTCATTAAGATTGACAATTTTATTCCTACACTCCATAATGGCTTTATTTTTGGATAACCAATCTATTCCCACTATCACATCGAAACCCTGTAAAGGTAATATTACAAAACTTATAGGATACTCTTTCTCCTGAATTTTTATTCTACCATCAGCTACTACTTCTTGAGTTGTTACTTTCTCCCCAATCGAAGTTCTAACTTTATAGGTTGTATTAATAGTAACCATATTAATTTGTTGTTCATGTACAAATTTTTGACTTGCAAAGGAATGAGATGCACCAGTATCAAACAGCACAAAAGCAGGTTGTCCATTTATCAACACATGTCCTGGAATGTATTAATACTATGATTACTAACTACACTAGCATTCATAAATCTTGAAATACAAATACATTAATTTAATTCACACCTAGAAATATCATTACAATAGATAGTCTGAGTACGTACTAGTTACAAGTCCTTCATCATTCTCTTCTTCAACTCCTATGATTTCCTCGACATCATCATGGTAGTATTCTTCCATAAATTCTGAGAAATCCTCGTCCTCCTTAACTCTCATATCCTCTAGAGTGAAGACACGAGCAGGTGTAGTGGTATTATCAAAACCTTCCGTCCGCTTAGCTCCTTGTACAAACTGTGGACAATATCTGGAGAAATGGCCCTTCCTACCACATTTAGTACACTTTACTAATTTCATCCTAAGGCATGCCTTTAGTACATGGTTCGGGTCCCCACATATAAAACATTTTCCCTTAAGCTAAGCACAATTTCTCGGAAAATGATTTGCACCACACTTCCAGCATTTGACATTTCCATCCTTATCATAAAAACTCAAGCTAGGCACTGACTGCGTTGGGCTACTAGCCAGAGTTACTGGTCTCCTTCTCTTTTGTCCAGAACTGCTACTAGCAGCACCAGGATATGATCTCTTAAATGATGGACCAGGTCAATATCCTTTATTGATCTTTTGACTCCGCATTGCTTGCATCCTCACACGATTATCTTCCAGTTGTCTTGCCTTATCTACCACTTCATTGTAAGTGGTAAAACCATAATCCAACAGCTTGCAACACATTGTGGGGTCAAATCCAGTAAGAAACAAATCTTTCTTCAACTCAACACTATCCCGGTATAAGCCAGGTATGTAATGTAACAATCTATTAAATTCAGTCTCATACTGGGTTACACTCATACTTCCCTTCTTCAATTCAAATAGATCTCGCACCATTCTATTTTGCACACTATGAGGAAAATACTCTTTTCTGAATTCCTCTTTAAATTATTGTCAATCAATGTTATTTCCAAGTTGCCTTGCTCTCAAGTCCCACCATACTCTCGCAGCTAACTTTAACATAAACATACCATAAGATAACTTTTGAGATTCAAGGACTCTAAAAGCCTCAAAACTTCGTTCGATTTGGGCTAGCCAATCATCAGCTATATCTGGCCTACCCATCTCCCCTTCAAAGTAACAGTTAGCCTTTATAAACTCAAGAAGTTTATTTACCTCTTGAGGTCGCTCCATTTGTTGTTCGATTTCTTGAGGTCTCCTATTTCCCACATTACCACCAGTCATAAGATGTTGAATCAACATTCCTTGCTGTCTCATCATTGTATACATACTGACAAGTATTTGTCCAATAGGCATATTCTCCTGTACAGGAGGCGGAGGTAAATCTTGTCTATATTGTTCTCTTAGTGGTGATGGTGCTCGTGGTGGAGGGTTTTGATTTCCTTCAGTTCCTCCTCAACTACTCCCGTTTTCAGCTTAAGCCATAATCGTTTAATAGTTTAACTTATAATCCTGCATTCATATCTATCTATAAGTTATTCCTACTTTTGTTTAGAGAATGTTTATAAATTAATAAATGATTGCAATATGTACTCATATCAAATAGTAATGACAATATCATTGAAATCAACGTACTTAGTAGTCTAACTTTCACTATATATTTCATTCAAGCTTACATCATTACTATTACACTTCAAAACAAAAGATACAACTCAATGACTTTCAAATACATACTTTAAATTTACAACTCGATTACATCATTACTTACATAATCTAGTATAGACTCGATCTTTACAACTGTATAAGACAAAAGGTTACATCAACCGGCTACATCAAACTTAATTACAACATACATCTAACTTGATCCAGAAGCTACAAAGTACATCAAAAGTAAAAAAGATACATCAAAAGTCAAATTACATCAAAAGATCCCAAAATACATTAGTTCCTATCAAAATCACTACTAGATCATATCTAAAAATCTACTTAACTAAAACAAGTTAGTCATCTAACTAAGCTAATCCTCCTCTGAATCCGTGGTAGCTACTCCATCAAAGGAATCGTGATCCACATAACCTCCTACCGAGTGATTCTCAGGCTCGCTATCTGATGCAGAGTTTATAAACACTATCTCTGGAGTCTCAGGAATCACAATCACCTCCTGCACATCATCATCATCTGACTCAGCTGTAGCACCAGCTCCAACTCCAGCTATCACGGTGTCTGCGATCACCTGCATAACTACAGTATGTATATCTATATCGGGCTCATTCTCATTCTCTTGCTCCTCCTCAGGGTCTTCTTCTGGCTCTTCTTCTTCTAGGTCCTCCTCTGGGTCTTCCTCGGGGTCTTCCTCGACATGAACTCCATTCACTTAGGGTTCAACTGGAGGTGGGTTTTCCGGTGGGGGTTCTGGCATTTCAAGCTCAGGTTCAGGGTTAGGGTTCAATTGTATCTCTATACCGTCTCCTGCAGGCTCTGGAAATTGAGGAAACCAATCGATAATCCCTGGTAGGTACTGTCTGGGAATGTATGGAATGTCAGCCGGGATATGTGCAATACTAGCTGGGTATGGTCTCCCATCCTCCAACCTAGCGGGAAAATACCGTAAAGGCATCATCAAGGTTATAATTCCCTTTATCTCTAACCATCTTTGCTCAAGAGCTGCTATAGGGTTAGGGTTCAATTGTATCTCTATACCGTCTCCTGCAGGCTCTGGAAATTGAGGAAACCAATCGATAATCCCTGGTAGGTACTGTTTGGGAATGTATGGAATGTCAGCCGGGATATGTGCAATACTAGCTGGGTATGGTCTCCCATCCTCCAACCTAGCGGGAAAATACCGTAAAGGCATCATCAAGGTTATAATTCCCTTTATCTCTAACCATCTCTACTCAAGAGCTGCTATAGCAATGTATCTATTATACTGAGGTCCTAAACTCATCTTCATCCATGCCCACTCATTCTTCCAACTATAGCACATTTTATCATAAAACTTATCAATAATCTCATCAACTGTTCTAAATATATTCCAATCGGCTAATTTCATCAATAGCCGCTGAAATCTAACCCTATAATCAATAGGAGATACTTCTCCATTCCATCCGAACCGTATCTAACTATGGATTAGTTCTCCCCTTCGACCCTGTAATTATAGTTAAACCAATTAATATTTCCCATGTTAAAGATTATGGTTACTTATGTTATACAATCTTTTAGCGCGCACTTAATGTTACCCACTCTCAATATTCTTATAATATCTATTTCTTTTAGAGTATGACACTTCAAAGCGAGTTCACTAAAACTATGCTCTGATACCAACCGAGAACTATTACGCTCCGAAGTCGCAGAGTCGCAACAGTCCCGCCGTATAAACCATTCTATGATAGTAACTAGCCTCACAGTGCCTACCATAGACATGATCTACATAAGGTGTCGACGACTCCTCGCTTTGAAGTAAACAGTCCGATTAACATTATACTACAATTATGATAAATATTACAAATTTCTAATAAACATGTATAATTATATGTAAGTCCACAGAGCTTCTCATGAAGTTTTACATAAACACAATAGTTCACTAATGTACATAATAATTATCAGTCTTTCATCCTTAATTACAAGGATATTCTAGCTACATACTACTATTAAGTAGTTTGGTCCCCACACCCCGGGCTACAAATAGACTAACCTCTGGGTAATTGTAAGGCAGCATTCTACTTGAATAGTTCAAAGATCAGAACCTGCAAAAGGATCTATAAGAGTATGAGCAACTACAGCTCATAAGTTGAATTGGAGACTCATGAATGCATACAAGCACAAACAAGATTATCAATCAATTATTTTCATGCAATGCAACAATCAAGTGTCATCGCACAACGTAGTCCGGTCCGTTGTGAAATCAGAGAAATTTCGCCCGCTTTAATCCGGGTTGAGGAGTTTCATGTTATGCAGCAGCTCACAACCAAACCCAAGCTTGTGCAATAGAGATCTCACTCCTCCCGCGACTACCTTCGAACCATTGACTTCACCCTCGCCACGACTTCCTCTCCTGTCACTTAGTTCGACTGAGGATGAAGAAGGGATCATTTTGCAATCCTGCGCTATCCCTTTCGAAGGGGTCGGTATTTGGTTGGAGAATCCTATGATACCCTAACGGGTTGTAATGCATGACATTTTTGGTTCTTAGAGTCGAATAAGATTAAATTCCATTTAGGGTGTTCAAATAATTTCACACCAATTCAATCATAACACAAAATCACTCACATCACAATTTCAGCACGAATTCAGATACGTCAAACATATGCGTAAACTACTTACAATCACAACCATATACAAGCCTAAGTCTCCGAATACCATACAAATAGTACTCTATTACAATAAGTAATAATCCAACTTACTTGGAATTGCTCAATCGCTTGATCCCTTAATCTTAAGCCGATTTGTCTCTAGGTGTCCTATAATACAAATAGGTCTTTTTTTAGTACTTATACTTTAAGAATTCATATTCTAAGTCATAATTTAACTCATTTTTTTCCATGTATACCTATTACGTACTAATGATTCATTGTACTCTATTTCGAGATTCAGACCCTAAATTAGATTCTAGTTTTAATTCCTAAGTCTTAAATATGCTCGAATCTTAATGTGAAATTACTTACATTAAGCTCGAGTATCCAAATATCCTATTGGGTCTTAATTTAGTATTCTAAACTATTTGGTACACGCTAACCCTAATTGAGGTATCGGATTTATTCCCGATGTGAGAAAATCTTACATTTTGAGACATTTACTTAAAATTAAATGTTATTTCAGATTTATTATTTTTCTGATTTCTATTATAATATTATCTAAATAACCCTAATTTTTTAGATTTATTAATTTTCAATTTCATATATTACTAATTTCTTACATTAACTACCTAATTTCCTAAATTAACCATACTTAATACTCCAAAGGCTAGGATTAGGTTTTCACATTAGATATTAACATCCCTAAACATCTAATTACTATCTAAATCCATAATTAGTATCTTAATCACCTAATTAACTCAAAATTACCCAATTTTTCCATCATTTTAGGGCTAAAAATTAACTTAAAAATTTTGAAAATTAATTTTAAAAAAAGGGCTTCATAACACTGTTTTATATCACATGAGCATCCTACAGAAAAAAAATTGAGCTCCAAACTACACTCCTAAGCCTATTTATTTCTAATTCTAATCATGCTCGGTTTTGTTCAATTTGTTAAAAATTCTATAATTTCAGACGTGATTAAACTAAATCACTATTTTCCCCTAAATATACATACAATAAAACCTCAAAATAACAAGTTTCATAATTTTCTGGGTAAAATAACTAATTTTACTAAATTATACAAAATCGGGACAATTATGGGACTCACCCGGTTCGATGCTTTCTAACTGTCTAAACCTAGTCCAAGGTTGTCGGCCGGCCCAGACGATGGGTCTAGAGTAGGGTAGTGGTGGTGGCTCAGTCCCAGGTGATGATAAGGTGTAGGTTTGGCTCACTTGCCCAATCTGCACAATTTTCTTTTCTTTTTTTGTTTTCTAAATTTTCTCTTAAATTTTTTAGTCTCTCGATTTTTCTCAGATTCCTCATTGCCCAAATGAGTTTTGGAAAATTTTCCCCTATTTATAGACGATTTTGGTAATTATTATGCATTAATTAGACATGACTTTGCCCAATTTCCTTGATTTTTGGCTTTTGTGTTGCCTAATTCTAATTGATTGATTTTTATTTTGCAGATCTTGACTTGCCACGACCAGATTTGGATCATTATATCATATTCTGATTTTTTTTCTGATTTTTCCATAATTAATTTATAATTTTCTTTAATAATTTACTTAGTTTTTGGTCAATTGAGGTAATTTCACGTATTTTTATCTACACATAAATACATGTGGGGTATATGTGAACATTCCTAATTATTATTTTGGTCATTCTAAAATTTTTAGTATACATATAATTTATCTCTAATAATTTATTAGTTATTAGATTACACTTTTCGTCTTTTCAATAATTAGCGATTATTATGCTTAAAATTTGAAAATTTTATAGTCTCCTATTTTATTACTTATTTTCTTAAATTCAAGTTTACGGGGTCATTTTTACTAATATTTCTCTCAATAGTTTATAATTTGGGTTTGATCGGATCCTTTAACCGATCGTCCTAAACCTTGTGTTCTAAGTTCAATCCTACGGTCACTTGGCTTAGTTTTAGGGCTTACATCTAACACAATAAATCAAGACAAATTTCAATTTCCAAATTAAAACATCTTATAAAGTGAAAAGACACTAATTTTCCCAATTATTTTGTGTAATACATATCAAATGGAAAAATTTCATTAGTTTCCTTTAATTTTAGCTCATCTTGTTCGGTTTATCCTTTTAATTTGTTTTATGTTGATGTATTAGGGCCTTATAGTATAATTTCCAACTTTAGTGCTACATTTTTGTGATGAAAAACAAGATACACTTAGATATACTTGATGTCTCATATTGTCTCAAATAACTACTTTTATTCAACACAAAAATTCATTAGAACTAATAATATGAGTAAATTCTGATCAAAGGAATGTTAAATTTTGTTTAACAAAAATGGGTTTGTTCATCAAAGGAGTGTTACCTATACTCCTCAATAAGATAGAATCGTTGAACGAAAACATAGACATTTGTTAGATATTGCTAAATTTTCCCAAAAAAAAAAAAAAAAAATCTTAGAGGAATATACATTGGTAATCACTTCTTTTATTAACAAAATGTCAATATAAAATCTTAATTCAAAATCTCTATATCAGCTTTTATATGACAAAAAAACCTTATTCTTCAAACTTTTGAGTTATTGATTGTTTGTACTATGTAGATATTATAGTGAATTCAAGAGATAAATTTAATGTTAGAAGTGGAAGATATGTATCTTCAAGCTACCCATCAAATCAAAAGAGATATTAACTTTATAATCTCAATATAAACTAAATCTTTTTAGTCGAGATGTAGTGTTTCATGATAATAAATTTCCTTTCCATAACATGAAGCATAGTAGCATTTATTCTCAACCTTTGTTCCTTACATTAACAATAATCTCGATATGCTAGAATCTTCTACAATTCCTTTAATTTCACATACATGTATACTAGATGTTATGGCTTCTTAGCAATAACCAACTGCAAAATAGTCACATTCTTTTGATATTGTTCAGTGTTGTCAAACTTGGGTTGACCCTTATGATTTAATCAGGTTTGACCTTGATTGGACTTCAATTCAACTTCTAATCAAATCCAATTTCTCCTTAATTTTTTACTCTCTCATATGTCTAGGTCAACCGCTCAATCCAAGTCTGATATCACTAATATTGATAATTTTGTTCCTCCAGTTTATAGGTCTTCAAGAGTAAAACACACTTCTACTTGGTTGAATAAATTTATATATAATGTCCATTCCAATTCATGTGCTCATACAACATTTGTGCACATTACATAATCCCTTCATTATTCTTTATATCTATTATTTCATGGTAATACTTTTGCTAAATTTCCTATGGATTATGTAGTGTCATTAGCTAATATGCTTACAATCCATGAACTCTAAAACTATAAAAAAACCAAATATCCTAACTGGGTAGAGGCAATGTAAAAGGAATTGTTAGTCCTTAGTTCAAATCATACATGGGAGTTGACTTTATTATCTCAAGGTAAATAAATAATTGAAAATAAGTAGATTTATAAGAGTAAATATAGAGCAAATGATTCTATTGAGAGGTTTAAGGTCAAATTAGTGTGAAAACGATATAACTAAGTGGAAGAGGTTGATTATGTTCATACTTATTCACTTATAGCTAAGTTGACTACGATCTAAATATTTTTTGCTGTTACTATTGTGAGAGGATAGTTTATGCACCAATTGGATGTAAACAATACATTTCATCATGGATTTCTATATAAAGAGATATACATGTTACTGCTAAAGGAATATTCTATTGCATGTCCAAGGTAAGTTTATAAGCTAATAAGGTCTTTATATAGTTTAAAGCAGGCATCTAGGCTATAGAATAGAGAATTTACAAAGTTCGTTATTTTATTAGGTTTTTAGCAATCAAAA
Organism: Lumnitzera littorea; assembly: GCA_024138015.1. Classification (NCBI taxonomy): domain Eukaryota; kingdom Viridiplantae; phylum Streptophyta; class Magnoliopsida; order Myrtales; family Combretaceae; genus Lumnitzera; species Lumnitzera littorea. The sequence goes on from JAMXBB010000002.1 coordinate 49,329,923, forward strand.
TGTTATTATCTTTTGTTCACATGATAGACTAGTAGTAGTTTTTTGGTCACTCTTATATATGTCAATTGCCTACTAATCATAGGTGACAATTTATCATAAATTTATGATGTTAAAAGGATTGTTGAACAGTGAGGGGTTTTTTTTTTTTTTTTTGCAAGAATTAAGATTTGTTAGCATCCAAAATTATTTATGTTGAATTAATGCAAGTTTTTACTTGATATATTAATATATGTTAGCCTTACTAGAGTGAAGCCAACCAAAACACTTTTTTCACAAATTTTGAGACTTGATCTTACTATAGGAGAATTACTTTTCAATCCATCATTTTATGGGCATTTAGTTGGACGATTTCTCCATTTGACCTTAATTAGATGTGATTTATCTTTTGTAGCATAAAAACTAAGGCAATTTGTCCTTACCTAGTGTGCTCCTCATATCTAGGCAACAATTCATGAAATTAAGTATTTAAAAGGAGTAACAAATCATGGCTTATTATTCTTTGCTTCATCAAGTTCATTATCCTTACTTGGATACTTGGAGGGCGATTAGGGATCATGTAAAATGGATAGGAAATCGTTCCTCAATTATTATCTTTTTCTTAGTACTTCTTTGATTTTATGGAAAACCAAAAAGCAAGACACTATTTCAATATCCTCAACTAAATCTAAATACAAAAGCACTACACACAAAAAAGTTATTGTGGATCTCTTACATTCTACAAGAAATGGGTGTTTTTATTTCTCTTTTGGTTTTTTTATTTATAGATAGCATATATCCCAAGCTTATTGTGGACGACCCATATCTATATGGCTGAATCAAACATATATAGCTTGATATTCCTTTTACATGTGATTACATCTCAATTGGTTTTCTTCATTGTGGGTTGGAGGGTTTTAGAAATATGTTGTATACTGTCTTAGTATTGTGTCTATTCTCACGTGCAAGTCATGTGATCACTTGTATATATATATATTTATATCTTCCACACGTACATAAGTTAAATAGTTAGCTGAATTGCAGAGTAATGAAACAGTTCTACTGTATGTTCATCTTCTTTGACTGCTAAATACTATATTTGTAAGTTTCTCCTGATTTTGATATTTGTTTTTTCGGATCAATCAAATTCACTTCACAACTTTTTCATGATTTTTTTTTCCCCCCAGCGTACAAATTAATGAAATCTTGTACGTGGGTGTAAACAGAAAAACTATAAGCTTGCCGGACTTAAAGCTAGGAATATTGGACGCCAAATGATGTGGCTCTATAAATGAGATAAAAATATATATTACATTAGCTTAAACTTTCTTTTCAACAACCGCACCCAATTACGTAGAATATATATCGTCCTACCACGGAAAATGCTAATGCGTGCTGATGATTTGATATGAAAGCAATTTTTCGTTTGACATTTAACATTATTATTTGTTCGACACGGGAAACAACGAAAGTAGCTTATAATTATACATGGGATCAGACGATTTCTTTGGCCTTGGATTAGGATATGAACTCTCGGCCCGTATATCCTCCAAACGTACATAGTATATATATTTAGTATCGAGCTAACTTCACCAACCTGGTATGTCTATTGATTTTAGAAAAAAAAATTATATAATTATAAATTATATAAAAAAATTACTAAAATACTATTGCTACATTACTTTTTTAAGGTATAATATTACTATTTATATTAATACTGTATCTTAAAAATATAATATATTTAGGGCATATAAACATTAATATTGCATTTTTAGTATAAATGGTTATGATATATCTCAGGTATTATATTAATATTGCATCTTAAAGATAGGATATTAATATAAATTATTACAAGATGCGATATAACAATGATATTTTTATAATATTTTTTTATTTAATTTGTATTTATTTAATATTTATTAATTTTTATACCAAACGTACAAATTTCTCATCATAGTTACATTAAATCACTTTTGTATTGTAATTTCGAATAAATTTGAGGTCACTATATGGGGAATAAGTGAATAGAAAAGGGACTATTTTTATTTTCTTTGGTCTGGAAAAAGGGACTATATTAATTCAGTGATTGGTTCTTCTTGAATTTCTCATAGTTTTCATATGCATCATTTACTTCTTTGATCCGTGTATATCAATACGTAAGATTCAACATTTACTGGTATGCTTTTCTTTTTTATTTTAAATTGCTCTTCGATTTAACATATATAAATAAATTATTTGGTACAGAGAATACGTTTGGTTTAATAATTATTGCTGCCGTACGATGTCGATGTTGAGATTTTTATGGTACAGTAAAAAAAAGATTTAAAATTGATATAGAGAATCCTACTCACTGTGGGCTTCTCCCGCAAGTTAAGGTAATTGACTTTCATCAATCAAGTGCACTTATACTATATCTTTTAAAACAAGCAACAGCTAGAGATGACGTAAGTCCTCATTCATGTTCGCTTGGATAGATTTTTTGGTTGAAATAATACGAGAAAATATTACATATAGAAGGATAAAAGTTTAGGATGAAGTTTAAATAGACGATTAAATTTCTTAGTTATTTAAATATAGATTGAACGTTTTATAAAGTGAAATAGAAAAATGATGATATTATCTAAAGTGTTGCAAGTGTATTATATTCAAATAGAAATTGAAAAAATCAAATATTGAAGTATTAATATTTTATAAATAAACAATATAACTTTTTAGTGGTTCAAATAGATAATGGGCATTATGCAAATTGAAGCAAGCAAACAGAGGATCATGTTATGCAAAATGGTGCAACAGTGTTATGTTCAAATAGAAGGTGAGACGAAAAACGAATTTTTTTATATATTTAATATGTTACCTCACTAATAAGTTCTAACAAAATTACATTGAAGTCTTATATTTGCATCACCTTATATAACTCGACATAGTAATTTAATATTTTCCAAGATTCTTTCTTTCTAGCTAGAATGATCTCTCTTTCTGCCGAATTTCTGACCAACATATCCTCTAGAAGGAATGATGGATATTTATTTTGGTCAATACACCATGCGCTATTTCGCTCGTTTTTCCATTGATAATGATTCACTCTAAATGAAAAATATCAAATTGCCAATCTGATGCATGATGTTGTTGAATATAGATAAATATAAGCAATGGTAATAGTATAATAGTAATGAGGAATCGTGATTTCGTGATTAAATATAGAAATCCCTATTACTTGATTTCAGGTAATAGAGATTTCTACGGAATTGTAATTTTAGGATAAAAAAACTAAATAAACGTTATAACGAGGAATAATAAGGAAATAGAATTTCAATTTTATGAAGTAAACATACGGTAAAGAATGATATTGTAAGAATGCTAAAATTCACTATATATATATATATTTTGTTAGCTATTCAACTGAAATCTCTCACGAGTTAATGCATTAAAAATAAAATGTTATCAAATGAAAGCAAAAGCGATGTTGAAAATATTAATAAAGATAGTTTTTCATCTTCTTTTAGTATTTTTCTATCATTATTGTTTGACGGTATAAATATATATTATGTTAGCTATTCAACTGAAATCTCCAACGAGTTAATGCATTAAAGAAAAAATGTTATCAAATGAAAGCAAAAGCAATGTTGAAAATATTAATGAAGATAGTTTTTCATCTTCTTCTAGTATTTTTCTATCAACATTGTTTGACGGTATATATATTATGTTAGCTATTCAACTGAAATCTCTAACGAGTTAATGCATTAAAAAATAAAAAAATGCTGTCAAATGAAAGCAAAAGCGATGTTGAAAATACTAATGAAGATAGTTTTTCATCTTCTTTTAGTATTTTTCTATCATCATTGTTTGATGGGTGCTTCAGAGTATCATTGGATTCAAAAAGCATAAGCAAATTGATTGGATTATTTTACATGTTAAGCAAAAGTAGATTTATTTGTATATGAAGTTTGACCAAAATAATTACTAAAATTTTATTAATATAAAGAATCTAGCTACGTAAATTTATTAAAAGAAGTAGCATAACTTTGTCGGAAAAATAAATGCCACCTTTTTATATAAATATTAGAGAAATAAGACATCCCAAAATGTAATTCATATGCTACATTAAAGTACTCTCAAAGTAACTCACAACATAGAGAAAACCTACCTTTATGTATGATGAGATAATGAGCTCGAGAGAATATAAGAGCAAAACAAAGCAAACGCTTTACTATAAGAAAAACTAACAAAATACTCAAATTTCTTAAAAAATTAAGAAACTAAGAAAGGAATACGAGACAAGGTACCCTAATATCAGCTAAACAGTATTTATATTGGAAATATAACCACAAAACACATTTCATAATTATTCCACTTCATTACGTCATTTGTATTTTTACAGCAAAACCCATTAATGAAAATAAAAAAGTCAACGCCTTTGTACTTTCATGACATAAACATTGGTCTTTTAAATATGAGATAAATCGATTTTAATTCTCTCCTCCTTACAAGTTGTGTATACGATAGTTTGTAAAAAAAAAAAAAAGGAAAAGGAAAATTAAAAAAAAAAAAAGAAAAAACAGAAAAAAAAAAAAAAGCAGAGAAAGAAAAGACACAAGCCCGCGTTGCATTCGAACTTAGAAGAAATTGAATCGGTGCCTCACTTCTAAAGTGAAGTTACTGTGTGGGGAGAAATGAGGAGGTCGCTTGCGTAGGATTAGGAGTCAGGTTTGGAATTTGGAAGAAATGTTGAAAACCCTATATCTTAACTGTGTACTTGATTGGACCGAAATATGTACACTATATTTTGTATGTTTATCGGTTTAGGCATTGAATTCGAATCTGGACACTTCCATAAATGGATTACTTAAACGGATCTCATCTATTTATTAAATAATGTTAAAGACTTTTGCCAAACCAAACTTATAATTGATATCATTTTCGCGTGTGCAAGTAACGTAGTTATTATTCTGGTACATCAGAGCCTTTGACACTTGTAAGACTCCTATTGGTTATGTTTATGAGTTCAATCAATTTGAATTTTGTAGTGACCGGCCATTAGCTTCTTCTTGCCTTTACCCTTTACATGTTTATACAACGAGCTGCCGAAAAAACAAAGAAAAAGGTTCCCATGGATGTTGTCATGCTAGGTATCTAGATTAGGTCAGTTATCCGAAATCCATGGTCATTCAACATACATCCAAAACGAAAACGTCAGTGTTTACTCAACTTCTAACAAGCCAGCCCTAGCTACCATCAATTCTTCACGTTAAGAGGTTTATGGACGAATATAGCAATCGACGTCGTGGTATTGTCACAACCACAAATAGATACTTCTCCATAATTGAAAAGTTCCTATTCGACCTTAAACTTCTTGTTGAATTTCCTTAATAATTCACCAGCTTTTCAGCCAGACGATTCTTGTCATCTAATGCCCTTCTTTTGTTGGGAATATTTTGGATATACAAGAGACAATAATAGAATCATCCATCAAATATCCGAAAAGTGATAAGTCGATCTAGCGGTAGGCAACAAGTTGGTTTGAAACCGTTGGATCATGGACTCGATTATAGTTGAATCGTGATTAGTCCGTAGGAGGATAGTTTCGAGCCGATTTAACCTACCAGATAGTTTAAGGATCGATTCAATTTTTGAACCGTTTTTTTTATATTTAATTTTTTATTAATTTTTTAAATATATTAATAATTTCTAATAATATGATATCTTTTCTTTTTTTTTTTTCAAAAATATAATAATTCATTAATAATTTCTAATTTTTTTATTAATTTCCAACTTAATATAATTCCAATTTTTTATTTTTTTCTCTTAAATTTTATTTTTTCTCATATTTAAGTTTTTAATATTTGATAAGTTTTACAAGAAAAACTTAAATTAACCGAAATTAAATTTTTCATCTATTATTAATTTATAATTAACTTATGATTAGTCATATATCATTAATTTGATGATATTATTTTTAAAAAATTATCCTTCGTCATTGCACACAAAGTAGCTTTGATATACAATAACTTATTAAATATTATCCAATTATTTTTTCTAACTTAGTAGCCTTCTTATTCTCTTTTTTTTCCTTTTTTTTTTTAAGGTTACGAATCAATCGAGCCGACTCGCCGATTTAATGATAGGTTAGCTTGACGGTTTGCAACTGACTAGTTTGAGCGGTTTTGTTTTCTTGAACCGCCTAAGCCTTTAGGGCTTGACGGTTCGGGAGGGCGATTCGGCCTAGCCTCTTATAGGCTGACCCAATTTATAATTCGAAACCAATCCTTACCTAAGTTTAAGTTGATTAAGAAATAAGGTATGGTTACCATTTCTTTAAGAGATTTATGTATATCTTTGGCATTGAATTTGCTAAAGAAAATCGATTAGTGCAATACTCCCTAAATGTAACTGAATCTTGAAGAATTAGTTAGCAAAAACATAAACTCTCAAGCCTTAATTATGAAATTAGAAGAAAAATTTCAGTCTTTTCAAAGTTTAAATGAGGGATTATTGTAGAAAGGAGGTAGAAAAATCACTCATATATGAGTAAAAAATTTCTGATAAATATACATTATGTTGGAAAGGTATTGTTCATCATAAATCATGTCTTTTTATTCATTTTTAAGCTCATAATTGAATTACATGGATGTTAACACAATATTTCAAGTATATTGACACCTATTATGCCCTAATACAAACTTGTATACATGTTCAAATAATCTAATACAATAATTCAGTTTGAGCGCAAAAGACTTATGTACTTTACTCAAAATAAATGCACCAAGATTCTAATTATGATTAGCTTTCTAGTTTTATTTTAAACCTAGTGAGACTTTTACATCAGTTATAACTCTCTATTCACAAGACACTTGTTTGGATAAGGATCCTTTAAAATTTCATTTCCTTAAGTTTTCTAAAATTAGACTCTCTAGAACTTGACACATAAAATATTAAAAATAAGGGTCCATATTAAATCATTTTTATTTTACAATTCATATTGACGACTCTTGCTTCTCTATATCCCCCTTAGCCTTTTATTTTATAATTCTTGTCAACTATATCTCCTATCTCTTCTATCTATCTTCATATTGTCCTTTTGAACACCCCTTCAAACCTTAATATGACTTACTTCATGTAACCTTTTGTCTCCAAACTTCTCAAGAGTAAGATTTTAAAATAAAGAAAATATCATTAAAATAAAAGGTAAATCAAGGTAAGTTTTTAACTAATGATACAAAGTTCTTATTATTATTCTCTTATTTGTCATTTGTAGAAGACTAAAACTAAATATGGGCCTTGGGCCTAGTAATTAAAATAGAGTTAATTTCTTGGGGCTAAGTTAATAAAGACTAGAGAGTTAAGTATATTTATTTTCAGGATAATCAAGGGAGTTTTAATATAGTAGGCTTAAAGTGGGGTTTGTTGAATTGGTTTGCTCGATCTAACATTTCTCAATTTGGCTCACACTAAGATCACTATAGGGCCCAAACCCATTAAAGAGTATCCATTTGAGGCCCATGAAGGAAGAACTTAATCTTAACCATTGATCATGATATCAATCTAACAGATGAGATCAATAACCTTCCTCTATAAATGCCCTTTACCTTTCCTCATTTTGATAAAAGAAATCTCTAATTAACATTGTTGCTTTGTCAAATGCCCTACTCAAATGAATCAACCACTCAATTTCCTCAATAACATATACTTTGTCCTTTATTAATTGTAGAGTTTGATGCCATTAGACTCATCCATCTGTCATACCTAGTGTTATCGCCTTATTGAGATTGCTTACTTTTCTTCCTTCCACTTATTCTTTTAATTATCCCACGAGTGCTGTTCTAGTCAAGTCATTTTCTTAACCACGTATAGTACGTGTGAAATCCATTTGCATATTGTCTTTGACTATCCTTTGGATGTGTGAAATCCATACATCTAAGCAAAGTTCCATAAAAAAAAAAAAAAAAAAAGCCTTAATATTGTGAAAAGTGCATGAAAATCCCGTAATTGTGGTTAAATTTTATCCTCGTAAGTGGAGAAAAGTCGCAAATGTGTTTTCATTATTTAATGAACCAGATATTATGTAAATATTTCATATATTTCATACCTTCACTGTGAATCTACAATTTCAATGTAAATTTCTTGTTAAAAGAAGATGAATAGTTTAAACTCTAACAAAGAAGGATTCAATTTGGATTTTTATTTTTAATATTATATGTGTCAAGATCTGGGGAGTTACGGAATTTTAGAAAATAGAAGTTTAGAAGATCCGGATCCCACGTATTTTGAACTCTTCTTGTCACAAGATAAAATAAACAAATAAGTAAATAAGCTTCATTCGAGTGAAACCTGTGTATCCTGTTACTTTTGTCCAACTATTGTTGTTTTCCAAATGCAACACAGACTAAATGTATTAGTAGGTCATTTAGCTAGTTCATTCAACATTAAATATTCAACACTCAGTTAACACATTAATTAACAGCTAATCCAAATTTTTTTCCTTCAAGACATATTGCATGTTCGCTCATATATATACATATATACACACACACATCAATGTGTGAAATTCAAATATGGTATTTGTATGTTAGCAAGTCAAACCAAGTTGTTTATCTTACCAATTATTTTTAAGGAAATGTAAAGAGGAAATTGAAATCTATTCCATAATAATAATTCCAAAGAGGGCACCAGGGCCTTAGCAAGTCAATAAGCTCTGTGACACACTCTTATAAATGTCTAATATTATATACCAGTGCTTTTAGGACCGTGTATATATACAAACTAAGTACAAATTTATAATAAAATATTATCAAGCGATTAACAATGAGATGGTAAAAGAAAAAAATCGCATAATAGTTCTGCATTGAAGCTTGAAAAATTAATACTAACGCTTTTCATCCTTGGAGACGAAGGAAGGAACCAAGTCCTGAAGAAGTCCATGGTCAGGAAGCAGTTGCAATTGCTCTTGATGGGAAGGTAGGGTTTGGTGGTAAAACATGGAATTACTAGGGTAACGTACTGCACCTTCATTTCGAAGGGGAAGAAATTGAGCCAGGAGCTGATGATGAGTAAAGCTAGGTGACATTGAGATCGGGGACGACAGTAGAGACGGTGGTAGCATCCTCATGGCAGCAGCGCTGCTGCGAAGGTTGGCCGGAGACTCGTGGTTGTGCTGCCCTTCATAAGTGGTGATCACAATTGATGGATCCTGATATGACCTCTCCACACGCTTCTTCACATTGCACCTTTGACTAGTGCATCGGTAATAACTTCTGCGATAATGGTAAATAAAATTTACTAATTAGATAAGCCATAAATATGAAATAATATATTTCGGTCACTACAAAGTATATGTAAAAAATAAATAAATAAATAAATAAAAATAAAAGTCACCTGTTTATATTGAAGTTATAAAATCAGAAACCAAATTTCAAGTGAAAAATTCCAAAATCGAGATTTTTATAGTTGCGTGCAATTAGTGCATACTAACTAGTAAATGAAGAATCAACCAAGTATGGTTACCTTATACAAGTACGATGATTCTCAAAATCTAAGAATGAAGTAAGTAATAATTTACCCCGACTTTTTTTTTTTTTTATCAATATATGAAATTTCAGAGGCTAGATAGATTATATTTGATTTTTAGAAATTAATGTCCTATTGACCTTTACATTTTATACTGAATAATAAACTTTTGGCTGTTCATGATGATGTTGTATAAATGAATGTAATCTAGTTTATTGCCAGCCTAATTAATATTGTCACATGCTAATTAGTGATCTATACTCTATATATATATATATATATATATATAGTTGCAATATTAAATAAAGCAACCACCTCGGATAGGGGCTATTCTTGACTGCTTTTTGTCCATATTTTCTCCATCTATATCCGTCTTCAAGATGATCGACCTCACTCTTCGTCAGAAACGCAAACCGTGGCGCTTTTGGCCGTTTCTCTTTCTTCTTCGGTTTGATCCTGACAAAAGCATATAAAATTAATAATGTAAAAACAATCAGATGATCGAGAGGGAGAAGGGCATGTCTTATCACTATCGATATATGTCTTGTTATTCCGAGCTTAATCTTAATTTCCACTATTATTATTATTATCATAAAAAAAATTCTTTGCAGTTGTAAAAAATTTTGAGATGTTTTTGTGTTGAAACCCAAATGAATGATTTGCTTATATAATTTATATACATGTTCTACATGTGAAAAACAAATATGTTTGATCGATTGATCTAGCTGTAACACCAGACGAGAAACTCTCAACCCATTTTGGAATAATATATTATAAAAGCGGAGGACCTTGGAAATTTGACGAGCCGATAAGGTATTGAAGAGGTGACGTGATGAGACTTTTAGAAAGAAAATAAATCGAGATAAGATGATAAATTTAAGAAAATCAACCCACTTGTTTCACTAATTAAGGAGGCACGAATGGATCAATTACTATGGAATTACGATGCTAGACATCAAACACTACATAAGTTGAAATAAGAAAATTGAGCTACGATAGTCGATAACTCGATATAATGATAATATAAAGAAAGATGAACTTTTGACTTAGGAGCTAGACTTTGGATAGTTAATTTACCAAAGAACCATGGCATGTAGAGATTGGAAAACCTACACTTTTTTCGCCTTCTCATCTTCATTGATTTTTGTCATGGTTTGCTCATCTACGGTGCTGGTCTTAGCGTCGTCTTCATTCCCCGTGGCCTCATTAGATGACGACGACACCGAGGAATTCGGCGTCGAGGGGTGGTTACTACTCTCACCTCCTCCCAGTAGTATAGACTCCCTCACCACACCGGCCTTTCCATGTCCCTCATCCACAGGAGTATTCACCACTTCGGATGATGAACAAGACAAGTCAAAGGTTCTTGATAAGGAGTTATAGTCCATTGAACCTTGTAAAACATCGGTGAAACTCCTGTAGGATGGATCAAAACCATGTACTGTGTTTTGTTGTGAAGGTTGGTGTTGGTTGTGACCATGAGTAGCATAGATGGAGAGATCAAGATCATCAAAGAGCTGGAAGCTGGTACCGGAACGGTTTGCTTCTAATTGACTATAGTAGAAAGGGTCATAGTGGAACGGATCGGATGATCTTTTGTCATTAGACATGGTGGAGGAAGAAGGTGGAGGAAGAAGTGAGCAGAAAGGGAAGAAAAAGGCTTTCCTGAGGGATGAAGTTTATATGATTCATCCCCTAGGTCTTTCACTTTTTAATTATGATAAAATAATATATACTAATTTATATTTTTTGCATGAGAAACTATTGGATTACTCTTTAAAAATTTAATTGAAAAACTTACTTTTTAAAATTTTTTTTATTATAACAATAATTAGTGTTGAAAAATGTGAAAAAAAAAAATATCATTTCAGATCTTCAAATAAATGTTTCGTTTATAAATATGGTTAACGATTTTCTTTTTTTTTTTTTTGTTAGGGAATAATAGATACATATTTGTCAATTTTGTAAACCAAGTCTGTATTGTCTTTGTTGGGAATACATATACACGTTATATTTCAACAATGATTTTCTAATGTATGCTAGATATACAAGTGGTTTGGATATCCTGCGCCGCACACACGAAATAATAAGTTTGACTAGATTGGAATAATTATTGGCTTTGGGTGATAACGTAGGACGTAAATCAATACATGCTTTTGTTGTTATTGATGGAGTGGCCCCCACGAACCAAGGGCCCGGCCCCCGGTTCCTTCTCCCATTATTCCTTATTTTCCCCCAACTTTTTACTGTTTGGTGTTTCTATCGTGGCTACAATTAATACGTTGCGTATTATAGAACATCAATTATATTAGTATATCTTTTAAGAAATAACGTTCGTACTGGGTATTCATTTTGTTCGGTATATGGACATGTGATATCCCTTTTTTTTTTTTTTTAAGCCGATCATGTTTAATACTGCAATTATTTGTTAGATTGCATATATATATATATATATATATATATATATATACCATAAAAACCTATCTGACAAGATACGTGTTAAGAGTTTAAAAAATTTTTTTTCACTTATTGTAAAATTAGTTACATGCTTTGTTAAAGCAAGTATATGTAAAAATAAAAGATTTATTTATTTGAAATTTTAATAAGCATCTAAAGAACTCATTTTTATTTCCTTAAAAAAAATTAATATAGCAAGATTTAAAGTGACATCTCATTTCTCATTTCTCATTTCTAGTAAGATACAAGACAACAAGAATGATAGGAAACATAGTAAAAAAGAGAATAATATAATATAAATTCTTACTACCAAGTTTGATATACAAAATATAATGCAAAATCTTTTTCAAAGCACATTATTTGTAATACATAAGTACCACATTATGATGATGATTTTGACATTATGGTATCATATATTTCTTTATACTATATTTTTCCATTCCGTCACTATTTCAACACTATCACTATTGTTACTACCATCTTCACATTATCACCATTGCCATTGTAGCATTATTGCTACCACTATGTTGTACCACAAATATTATTAATTCGTTCTCACCTATGTAACTCTATTGCGACAATAGTGGCATGTATTAGTCTATCGATAGTAGCAATGATGACAATAGGTTGGTGGTTATAAATGAAGTCGACAATTGTAATGATTTGCTGTGTGGTGGAGGTGTTAGCAACATGGCGATTAATAATTATCATGGCAATGGTTAGAATGTTGTGTAATTATATGGTGGTAGTGTTGCTGTATGAGATTTTTAAGGTGATAATAACGGTGATAAAGGTAATATTATGATGGTAGGTGGTATAGCACGACTCATGTTGATAATGTTGTGTTAAATTTATGGTATCGATAAGGGTGGCTTGACGTTCTTTGTATTATTGATTATAGTGGTGATAATAGTAATAATGGTAGTGACAATGATGACGGAATAGTGGTGATGGTAAGTATAAATGATAATAATGAGATGGCAATGGCATTGATAGTGGTACTAGAAATACTGGTGAAGCGACGATGATTAATAAAAAGTATTAATTTCAAATTTTGGCTAAAAGATTTTGTTTTAATTGTTTCAAAATGTTTATAGTATCAAATAGAAGCAATAAAAATCTTAAGATTTATTCACATAATATAAATGAAGTTTTGTCTAATACTATATTATAAACTATACGATATAATAAGTTTTATTTTGTCCAAAATCATTTTTTTTAAAGTAAAAAATAAAGAAGGTTGCAAATGAACTAAAATATTATGTAAATCACTTTTTATTCATGCACCAAATAGGCAAATAACCTACTATATATAGAAATTTATACATAATTCACCAGAAAAAGATTGTAAATCACAGAAAAAGTAGTTATGTGATCTTAGGTTTGTGTTATGATCACCTGAAAGTGGTGGAATATCTGCTCACTTGATTTAACATAATCCTTAAATAAAGCTAGAATTTCGGAATCACCAAATAAGGAAAAACAACGTTAACTTTGTCAAAACAAAGTTACAACAGAGCAATGTTTTGTGTCATGCTAATTATTTAAATTTTTTTTAAAGAAAATAGATTTTAATCATCCAAAATCAAAGGAAGTATGAAAGAAAAAACATGGGTCTTCTATTGAATTATGATCGATAAAGAAAAAGAAAATAAACAAAGGAGGAATGGTTGCTAGCTGAAAAGGCAAAGATGGTCAAGCACATGAAATTTGGGAGCTGGCTGATAGAGATAGAGAGAGAAAATAGGGGGGCAGAGATGTAGGCGGTCAAAATTAGGGAAGTGCAGGAGTCAATGTTTCCAACTGATGTGGTATTGAACTGTTCATGAAGGGTTTACACGTACAAGGTTATTGGGCACCGTCATTTGACCGCAGCTGGCACGTGGGAGAGTTCAAATCAAACTGTTCATTTACACGCTTTTCTGGCAACTTCGTCATGTTTTAGGTTATTTGGCCTACTTTGTGGCAGAGCGTTGTATTATTTTCTAAGATTCGTTCCGACTTAGCACCGTCTATTTGAATGCATATATATCACTAAACTCAGAATTTCAACTTCGATTCCTCAGTTTGAGTAGGCAATGTATTTCATGCTTCTACCTCACCACCCATTCCACTTAAGAGATATAATATAATATGATAAATTGGTATTCTACTTGATGAGGTACTTTTCAAGATAAAATTTGAGTAACTTTAAATCTTATTCATTTATTTTTATCAATTATATTATAACTTGAAAAATAAGATCCAAACTAAGCTAGACTAATATTCATGATTAAAACAACGTTAGCCAAATCCTATTCCATATAAGTCAAACCAGTCATATTACATTTAAGTTTAAGGTTGTGCTGTATGGTTGCTTAAATCAAATGGGCTAAATTATATAAATTCATGAATTAATTAATTTGAGTACACAGAATCTATTATACACGTGCCTATCCCGAAAAGAAAAGAAAAAGGGAAAAAAAATAAAATAAATCCTCGCATGCGACCTCTCCAAAGTAAAATGCCCCCTTTCACTATTCAGTCAAGTTTTACCCTTCGATTATTATAACAATTAAATTATAATTGAACTTTGAAAAAGAAGGCTAAAACTAATAAAGAACTTGCAAAAGGAGAGACTAGGAACTAAGACCTTGAACTCCCCAATACGTACTTATATAGTTCTTAACTAAATGGGAAACCAATTATTACAATGCATATCTAGTTAAAATAAATTTTCATTATGAAGCCCAATTAAGTAGATTTATGGCCTAATTAAACCTAGTCAAAACAAAATATTAAACTTTTTATTTTAAGATCCTACAAATTCAAATTGGAACATTAAAATTAATTCCCTTGATTTTAACTTAGGCTTAAATATTTATTTTTACCACTCATTTAAGTGAAGTAACTAAGTATAAGCCAAGTTAAAAACATCGTAGTCATAAGAAAAGGTTTTAAATCTTCTAAATTATCCATATACAGTACAACAGCTAAAGGGACTTAGAAGTATATAGTACATTGCACTTGAGATATTGTATTGGGGTTCAATGGTTGAGATAAGTTATCTTTTTGATGGATTACTTCGTAGGCTTTCCTTGAATTCAAACCCATAAAGAGATATTGTTAGATTTCCCTATGTCATTCAAAGTTCATGGCATCGACTTTGGAGTCCCATTAGTAGTCTAAAAAGTCATGCCAAAGTCATTATTGGACATTTACCTTAAGATATTGCAAATCTATTTTAGCTCTCTAAAAACTTAAATTTACTTTGATTGGAATTTATCAAATTATATATTGCACAGTGTTGATAAGATATTTTGAATATGGATTTCCTAAGACCATATCAACTTCTCTCGGCCATGGGCCGTTCTGTTCAGGCTCAAAGCTGATGGTTAGTACAATCCTTATATTTAGGGGCACGATGATTAGCACGATCCCTACTCTCTAGGCTTAGTGGTTTCTATAATGTGCAAGATGTGCTTCTAAATTCTTCCCAGCACTTCCCTATAAATAGATGGAGCTCCTCAATGGTGAACCACCTTGACTTACTTGTGTACACTAAGCACTCTCTTGCTCTCTTACATTCACTCTCCTACGATTTTTAATTTAAGAATCAAAGTAGTTATGCTGGATAACATCTCATCACTCCTCACCGTGTTCTTCTTTACAGGCTCATTGACAACTCTGATTAAGCCCAATCTAGTACATCTTTGTACAGACAACACATAAGATCCATCATGTTATCTTAAATAGCTTTTTTATTCCCATTTTTCTTATAAAAACAAATTTAGATTACTTAAATTTCAACTACAACCACCATTACAATTAGAAAGGTCTTAAAGACCATAATTTATTTATAGGGAATTATAAACTACTCACTAATATGATATTTGTAGGTGTATGGCTATGAATGCAAGAGTCACATATGTAATGTGTGTGAAGTCACACTACACTTAACTAAGGAAATAACTTGAGTGACTTGTGTAATATGATTAAGAAAAGAGTATAGGGAGGAAGAGTAGGTAATCTTGGGAAGACTCTAATATGTATGGTAACAGGTGGAAGAGTGTGATAGCATCAAAGTTTACAATTAATGTATAAAGTGGTAAAGTTCTTGTGGTGTTTAAGTGTTTGATCTTCAAGATAAGATTCCAATAAAGTAATATTGTTAATGAGAGTTTTTTTTTTCTCCAAATGAGGATGTGAATTGGATATTTATAGGAAATAGTAATTGATCCCATCTGTTGAATCATAATAGTAATCAATGGTTAAAATTGAAATATTTTATTAATGGATTTTAGGTGGGCTATTATCATAAGTTTAGGCCTATATAAAGGCTTTATTTATTATTTTAATATGAGCTAAATCAAGAAAGGTTGGATCGGATGGACTGATCCGATGGGCTCTACTCCAAGCTTACCATGCCAAAACTCCCTTGATCATTCAAAATATTTAGACTTGACTCTTTGAGGTCCATCATCTTAGCTCAAAAAGTTAAACCTAATTAATTAATAGCTTAAAGCCTAAACTTGAATTTAGTCCTTTACATTTTGCCTCTTGATCAAAGTCCATCAAACAAAGTTGAAGGGGTTTAGGCATTAAAGGAATCTTTCAAATGACTTTGACACATGCATACTATTAAGAAGTTGCATAGCTACCACATTCATTTAAGATTTGCTTAAGTGTACGAGTTCGCAGTACCTCTTAATTATGTGTTATGCCTTAGCTAGATTAAGTTGCACATTGCCTCTAAGACAACACTTCGAAATAAATCTTCTTTAGATTGTCTCTTTTTGAGCTGATTTGTCTCTACAATTCAATCTATGTGAGTCATTAACTCTATCGAATTATATTTGTATGCTAAGTTCACATTAGTGATTTCGTTGGGCTGACTCCATATATTAATATTGCCTTGATTTTCTTCTCATATAGAAGCATTCTTCTTGTAAGGTCTTCACATATAATGTAAACACTTTGTATTATCTAAATCTTATTTGTTACATTACAAATATGGTTGTCCCGTTACTCAGTTAGTGGGTAGGGATCAAGGGGATAGTATCTCCTATGAGGTTTCCAGGTTGGCTCCCTGAAAGCTAAATGAAGTTTCAAATCTTGATATTAAATCTTCTTCATCCGACTTATTTGGTTTATGCTGCATATACCCTACTTTTCCTCTCTTTTCATCTCTCTTGTCTTCATTTGCCTCACAATGTCAAGCTTTTAAATATTTACTACATCTCGCCCACTTTACTAAATAGGATACACAAGCCCATCTCTTAGCTCTTTCATTCACTTTAGTAGATTTCCTTGATTAGTAAACCCTAGCTCTTACGTGTTGTCAATTCTCCAACAAGCATCACCTATTGTTAAGCCTGGTTTGTTTCCTTTCAGTTCTTTTAAAATTAAGCTTTCTTTAAACCAATCAATACTAAACCTTACTCGTTTAATACTAACTTTTTATTAGGGTTTAAAGAAAACCGTTTTTCAATATAAAAATGTATTAAAGTCGCCACTCAACTAGAGTTAGGAAAAAAGGAGTTAGGTTATAATCAATTTGGTGGATTGGTTATAACTTAAACACTAGTCTTTCGATAAAAACCGATTTTGAAAACGGTTTTGGAAACTAAAGATCTGGATTCAAAGGTTAGGTTTTTTTAAATCTTTACAGGTACCATTAACTTTCCAAATTTAATATTAACCTTAAAAACCATCTTTTAATTTTATGAGACAAAACTGAATTATTAATTACTTTAACTGGATAACTTGAGTAATCTAAACTAAAAAAAAAAAGGAAAATTAGGTTTTTATTTTTTTTTTACTATCTCCTCATAAGTGCCTATGTACCCATTATTCGAAATCAAACGTATATAGTTCTTTTTTATAAAACTTTAGTCGGTTGAATTGATTTTAGTGTTGAAAACATGTCAGATTTACGTTTTTAGTTTAATTTGGTTTATTTAAGAAAATTTCTAAAAAAGGTCCTAAATAAAAATTTTATTTTTGAAAAATCTAAAAGTAATCCTAACTTGTAAAGGGTTCGTTTATTATTTTTTGAAAACTTGATTTTTCTAAGTGTTAAAAAACAATTTTTATTCTTTAACTTATGTACATATTTTTATTCTTATTATTATCTTATTTACTAAAACAAAATAAATAAATGAACTACATTTTTCTTTTCTTCTTTTTTTCTTTCTCTGTTCTTTTCCTTTTTTCTTTTCTCCTTTTTTTTCCAATCTTTTTTTGAATTACAATTTACAGGTACATAAATAAATAAGTAAATAAATAAATAAAAGATTTCCAAAATCGAATAAACAAAACAAAACAAAACAAATTAGATGGGTAATAGTATCGGACTAAGGGGGGAATGCACGGGTTTGATCGAGTTAGTCTATGGGTTGGGCTTGGGTTGGTAGGTCGGGTGGTTGGATCCGAGTCGAGTCTTCTCTAACTCCACTTTAGCAGCACAACGTGGCACGGTTTCAGTTGATCTAGTGGCCAAAGTAAGCTAGGGAAAGGGGATTTGTGTGTATTTAATTGTGTTTGTAGGGGGTAAGCTCGATGCCATAGTCGTTAGGGGTGGTTTAGGTAATGTTAGTAAGTGGCGGTCGGTGGTGGTTGATGGGGGTGTTTTGGTGGTGGCTTGCTAGGTTCGAGTGAGTAGCTAAGGTTGGGTTTTGAAGTATGGGGGAGCTCGGCCGTAGTATTGACGAAGCTTGAGAACTACCCATCATGGTGGTTCAAAGTGGAGAAGGAGCAGTGGTTTAAGATTTGGGGTTGGTGGTGCATGTCATGGCTAGGGGGTATGGCATTAGTCAAGGGTGGTTAGGTTGGGGAGCCTATACCATGGGTAATCAAGCCAAGGTGGTGGTGTGGTGTGGAATTGAGTAGAGAGAGAGAGAGTTCAGTAGAGAGAGTGATTGAAAAATGAGAGAAGGAGGGTTTGTGATGATTTGTGAAGATCCTTTCTGTCCTTGTGTGTGATCGAGAGAGTCTAATTTATAGTGATTTCGATTAGTGTAAGCTTGGAAAGTCCTTTAATGGTGAATTGGGTATGAATTCAAAATTTCAAAACTTAAGCTTTTTTCAAAACCTGGGAGCTCAATTTGAATGTGTATTTGACCAAATTTGGATGTGTTTTTGATACCAATCCACAATAGGCCAAGTGTGCCCCGCGATTTCATCACTAATTTGATGAAATTGCAAAGAAAAAGGAACCAAATCGACCTACAAAGTGCATTGTTCAGGAAGGAAAACAAGAGAAAAGTTAGGGAAAATGGAGGAAATCAAGGGGAAAAGGGGAGAAAGAAAGGGAAAATGCTAACATGGCATCGATGTAGCACCACATCCATGTCAGCTGTATCGTCCAACCTTAGTGTGCTACGTGTCAATAGTGACACATAGCAGCTGATGTGACATGCCACGTGGCTGCCACGTCAGCATCGGTCGTTTAACCCGATGCTGCCACGTATCAAGATACATAGCGTAATGAGATTCTAATACGTAGTAGTTCTTGATTTGATAGTGTAGTAAGTGTTAAAGAAAAGAAAAAGACAGTTATGCTTCTAATAAGATTCAAACCTCTGACCTTCAGGTTTAACCTAATGCTAAGCCTAAGCCCAATAGTCCCACTTCTAAACTTATTTGAAATAAAAAAATCTATCCTGTTAAATTGTTATTTTCTCAATCCCATAAAATCTTCCATCTTTTTTCAATTTTTTGTAACTTTTCAATTTTCTAAATATTTTTTTTTGTATTTTCTAAGTTTCTTATTTTTTGTGTTTCTTCTTATTTTCCTATTTTTTAAATCTTTTTCCTAAATTTGTTATATTTTGTGTTTTTTCCTATTTTTCTATTTTTTGTATTTTTCTACATTTCTTTTTTTTTTCCTAAATTTCTTTTTTTTTTTAGATTTTCTTTAAGTTTCTATTTTTTATTTTTTCTGATTCAGGACCCTTTGAGAGAATTAAAAGGGACAAAAATTGAATGTCTATAGCTGCTCCTCTTTGTGGCAAAGTTTGAACTAAACTTTCACCACAAAGATTAAAAAGACGTTATTTTTGCCCCTAAGATGACTTTAAAACAACTAACTAACTATTCTAAACTTAATCTACTAAGGATTTGGTGAAGAAATGAAACCTGATGGTACCTCTCTAGGCTCACTAATCTAGGCGAGAGAGTCTCTCGAAGACTACCAATCCTAAGTTGGGATTGATCTAAAGGACTTAGTCATAAATCTTTAGGCTTACTAACCTAAGTGAGAGCGTCTTTCGAGACCTAGCAACCTTAAGCTAGGATCGATCTAAAGGACCTGGTCGTGCCTCACTAAACTCACTAACCTAGGTGGAAGCATCTTTTAGGGATTAGCAACCTTAAGCTAGAATTGATCTAAAGAACCTGGTTATGGCTCTCTAGGCTCACTAACCTAGGCAGGAGTGTCTCTTAAGAACTAATAACCCTAAACTTGGACTTAATGCTATGCCCTATGGGCTTGCCAAAAAGAAATGATTAAGAGAAGTGCTATACGGGCTCACTAAGAGAACTTGGTGAACAGAACGCCCTATAGGCTCTTTAAAGGAATTTAGGGAACAAAAGAGTCCTATGGGCTCATTAAAAGAACTTGGTGAATAGAAAAGCCCTATGAGCTCGCTAAAGAGAGTTGAAGGCGAGATAACCCTTTTAAGAGCTAGCAAGGTTTAAACTTGTTCAGAACACTACTTGGTTTAAAAAAAAGACATTAAGGATAATTTCCTTCATTTGGGAAGAATGAGAAAAATCCTGACTAGTGTAGTCAACTTTTTTGAAATGGATTGAAAACTTGGCACTTGGGTCGACATGGACTTGGAATAAAAATACTTTCTCTCTCTTTTTCTTTTTCTCTATCTTTTTTTTTATTATTCTCTTTTTTTTTTCTTTTCTTCTTTTTTTAGTTAGCTAACAAGTAAAGAACCCTTCCTTAATAATCACATGGGGCCTCTTATGTTTACCCTAGCCTGGATGCCAAGCCGCTAGATAGGGCTTTGTAATTTCAAACACCCTTACTTTTTAAGGAAAAGGTAACTTATGACTAGTTTAGTCAAAGAAGACTTCTTTGCAAACTCTCGGCTCAAATTATACTCTTGAGTACAGTCTCAAAATTATAGTCCATTTTACATATAATACGCCTTGATCAATTCATTAGGTCTTTTTCGGTTTGACATTATGAATTGAAGCTTTTGATCTAAAGGCTTCAAAAGGAATTAATAAAGAAGCCTATTTTAAAATAAATATTTTATTAACCCCGGGTGTACAAGTTGAGAACCTTAGGAAAAATTAGAAATTTGCTTACCCTTGTTTCAAAAACAACTTTTAAAGATAAATTATCTTTTAGGATCGAAAGAGCTTTTATTTTGTAAGGGTGGTATTATGGGTGGGAAAGCCTAGTGTTATTCAACATAAGAGAAGCTTCAAAGTGGATATAGAGCTTTTGGATTTCTGAGCTTAAACTATGATTTAGAGCCTTACGTCTTTAAGGCTATTTGGGCTTTAACTTTTGATTTGATTTGGCTACCCCTTCTAGGATATGATATATCTCTTAAGGCTTTTGACTTACACTTAAGCCTAATTTTCCAACATCTTCTCTTCATCTTTTTCTTTTCTCTTTTTGTTATTATTTCTTTACCCTACCGTTCCCTTGCTATTCTTCCTTTTCTTTTAGCACCAAGAATGTTTGTCTCCACTCCTAAGATTTTGCCTTTTAAGCAATTTAGGGCGCAAAATCCAAAGGTTTCTATTGTATGAGCTTGGGTGAGATAAGTATAAGTTTGAGATGTTTAAAAAGGATATGGCTCTTCTTCATTTCAAAAGAAAAATAACTTATAAAAAATAAAAGTTATGTTTTAATTTAACGTCATTGAAGCAAACATAAATCAATTTTATCCTTCTCTCCTCATCAATAACCCTAACCTCCGAATTGCCCTACTATGGGGTGGTTCTCGATAGGGTTTAAATTTGAAAATTCTTCAAATGGGTCAAACAGGAGAACAAGAGATGATTGTGTTTAGAATTAAAAAATGATTGCCTAAATTTGCATATCACAATCAAAGTGGACCTCCTTTAAGGAATGAGCCCAAAGTTTTCTCACCATTATATCCTCAACTCTCAAAGTGTTTTAGGTTAGTGTGTGGAAAATATTTTACCTCTTTTCATTCTAAACCTTTTAAAAGTGAGTTACCGATTCCTCAAGGAGAATTTGTTTACTCTAATAACATTGCAATCATTTAATTGAAATGGCAATCAACTATTATAGATTTTATTGAAAAAAACAACTTTCTTTTCCCCAACTTTAACAAGCATCCAACTACTTAAAACAACCTATTAATTTATCAGAAGACATTGGTATACTTGAAGGAAATGGAGCTATAGACAACTCAGTTGAACTACTTTGATGAATTAAAGAAGGACCGACTTGTTGTAGCTTTGGCTAAATGACTTTTGCATCAATCAAGTTTTGAATCTTGTTTTTTAATCTCTAGCATTTTTTAGTAGAGTACCCCTTCTGACTCATATGATAGTCACATCGTGCTTCTAAGTCAAAGTGCATGATTTGTAATTCGAATAAGGGGCTTCACAAGTTATAATCCTTATTGCCTTCAAATGATGAAAGATTTAGGTAATTGAGATCTTCAATTGAGTGAATTGTCTCCTTTGAGTCTCTAGGGCTTGTTCTTTCTTACTCCTCCTTAGCTTTTTTCTTGCTAAGCCTCCTTTATTATGTAAGCCCCTAAAATTATGTTTAGGATAACCAAACTTAGATTTAAGACCTTTAGAGAAAGTGATTAAATTGAGTTTAAACTTTACAATTAAGATAGAAAATTTAGACGAAGTGACATAGTAAAGTTATATTTTGGAAATAATAACCCAAAATCTCAATTTTTCCTTTAGAAGTAAGATTATTAATATAGTACTAAAATATTCGAAACCCTTAAAATCGAGCTCGGAATGTGACAAGAACTTAAAAATAAGTTAATTAAGCTATAAAATAAGATAATATAGTATAATTTACTATATGAATATACTCATATTTTTATGAGTAATAATTATACTCGCAAGTTAACCCTAATTTACGTAATTATATTTATAATGTGTTGAATTCATGTGAATAATTAAGAGAACATATCCTAAAAATAAAAGATATGTTAGAAACTTAATTATATGAGTATAGTTATATATTATGTGTAATATATACATGGGATATATACTCGTATATCAATAAATAACTAAATATTGATAAGCTATACCTAAAATGCTAGAATAATTACAAATCTCATCCAAAAGACTCAATTGCAGCTGGGAATGTTTGGATTTTCACCGTAGCCTACTATGGAGGAGTTGAATATGTTGATTCAATAGTAAGTCTGTAGGATTTGGCCACCTCCTACTTGCATTTATGAGGAAAAAGTAAAGAAAAAATTAAAAAGAAAAATCAAATACTAGCAACTGACTCCAACTAGCACAAATAGGCTTCCCTACATCATTTCCTAACTTTACAAACTGGATACACTTAAAGAAAATTAAGAAAAAAATCGTGAAAAAATAGGAAAGAAAATAAGAAAAACAGAGCAACCACTATGCCTCCACTATACCTAACCTAGACGACTACCTGATGACCAACCCAACTGGCCACCACCAATTCAGGCAACGACTAGCTTTTCTGACAAAGCCCCATCACTCCATGGCCATTGGAGAATCCAAGAACATGAAGATCGATTCTTTCGTGTAATATTTTTATTTTTAAAAAATTTGTAATATTTAGTATATTTACTTAAGAAAACTACTATTCATCCAAAATTTGAATTGTAAAATAAACATATTAAATAATGTTGTTTCTAGTTTAAAATTTTTGCTTAGGATGAGTATAATATATAGATAATTTCTATGTAGCTTGAATTTTGATTTGAATATTTTTAATATTTATTGCATTTTTTGGCCTAAAAATAGCTCAAAAATAGGTTGAAATTGTGAAATAAATAGGAAATTATGAAATTAAATGATGAAATGGACATGTACTAATATTTAGGGAATAATAACAATGTTAGGTCAGATTGAAATTAATTTAGTGTAAAAAGGATCATAGTTGAGTAATTTAGGATAATTTAGAGGTAAAATTGTACATATGAATATATAGGCGATAGATAAAAAACTTGAAACTAAGTAATAGCTAAGTTTCCCATATTTTTGGGAGTCTATAGAAATTTTTAGGAAATTATTTGGTGACCCAAACTATTTATTATGAATTTACGTAGTAAAATAATTTAAATTACAAATCGAGACATATTTTTAGTAATAATAGGTTAAAATGAAATAAATAGTTAAATAAAAACTATATATGAGTGTATTGGTCAAATTAGATAAAAAGTGTATTTTTAATATATTTAAGGATATTTTACTATTCGTGATATGTTATATGTGTATTGGGATTAGATAATACTCATATTATAGCATTATATTGACAAATTAGGTAAAATACAGTTTAATAACATAAATTATGTATAATACGATAATATTTATATAGATACGTATAATTATATTAAAAACTCAAACTATCCATTAAAAATCATCTATAGAAATAAGACTCATAAAACGTATAATTTGGTCTGTATAGACCCTACGTGTCATTAGATTTGTACGAACCCAACGACACAAATTTTATTAAAATTAGGCAATCTTAGGTGATATAACCTATAACTCTATAATATTCTAAAATGTACATATTAAGATAACCCAACCAAAATTAAAACATGATTTAATCAATTAAAAATACGTTTTGATACAATCGAAACGATATGTAATATGTAATATTATAAATTACGTATATTATCAATAATTAATAACTTAACTCGATACATATATATAATAATAAAACTATATATTATTGAGATAATATATTTATATATATAACCATTTTAGATCAAACCCTAATTCTTTCGTAATTATCATAAAAATTGAATTTAGATTTTGTATGTATATAAGATCTCCCAATGGTCAGACTATTGACAGCTCGAGTCTTTCGTAGTGAGTGTTTAAACAAGTAAGTTGAGATTTGTAGCTTTACCGCTTGTTGGGATACTGTACTAAAGTATCTGGAAACTGAAGAGTACTTCTAGTTGTATTTGTAGTTAGTTGGTTATATGCATGCCGTGTATGTGTGTGTATGATATTTCGTTGTGATAGGAGTTGAACTCTTTGGTATACTATTTTGCATGTCGCATTGTCTTTGAATTATATTGGCTTTTTGCTTACCCCTGATTAACATTAACGTTTATTCAACTAAAACGAAACTAGATATACATAACACCCATTAGTAGGAACGATTAAGAGTATCAGGCCAAATACTGACTTCCTTCGATGAGGATAACTGAAATGGTCTTTTCCTCAGCTTTAGTCGAACTGAATGATAGGTGAGGAGGTCATGGTAAGGGTGGGGGCTGTGGTTCGAAGGTAGTCACTGGAGGAGGATATTCTTCATTGCACAAGCCTGGGTTTGGTCTAATTTGAGTCGCGATAAAACTTTTCAATCCAGGTTGGAGCGAATGTAATTTCTCTAACTTTACAATGGACTGGATAACATTATGCAATGTTTCATTTGATTTATTGTATTGCATTTTATCATAATTAATAACATTGCTTATGATTGTTTAGTATTCTTTTAAGTTTGTCTTACTTACTGACCTAGTTGTGCTCACATCCCCATAGGTTCTTTTGTAGGTACTGAGTGTAAGCTTCCAAACTTGGGTTTAGAACAACCGAGCTCAGATTTAGGGCTTTTAGGGTAACTTATCTAATTGAGCCCAAACTTTGCAACTAGAATGAAAAAGTTAATCGAGATATTACAGTGAAGTTAGATTTTAGTAATAATGATCCGAAATCCCAATTTTGCCCTTAGAAATTGGAGTATTTACTAAAGCCCTAAAATATTCAGAACTCCTAAAATTGAACTTAGATTGCAACGAGAACTTAGAGATAAGTTAATTGAGCTATAAAATGAGATAATGTAGTATAATTTACTATAAAAAAATACACGTAATTTTTTTAGTATACCCGGTACAAATAATAATTATACTCGTAAATTAACTCTAAATTGAGTAATTATATATATATTGTGTTGAATTCATGAAATTAACCTTAGAATGTATCCTAAAAATAAAAGATATGCTAGAAACTTAATTATATGAGTAAAGTTATATATTTCACATGTTATTACATAGGGTATAACCTTGTATATTAATTAAAATAATTAATTCTAACATATAATATCTATATTTAAGTAATTATTTAATAAAAGAAAAAGAAAAATTAATTAAATAACATTGAGATTGCTGGAAGGAGGCGTAGCAGGAGAATGAGAAGTGAAAGTTGCTGAATCAAAAGTGAAATTGTGAGAATTTGACACCACATGCTTAGTTAAAATAGGAAAAAAACAAAAGAAAAAAATAAAGAAAAATCATAGGTGGTGAAAGAGCACTATAAAAATTACCCCAGTAGCAGGATGATAACATTTGACAATTTGGAATAAAAAATAACAGAAAGAAAAATCATAAAAAAATCGTAGAAAATAAAAAAAGAAGAAGAAAAAAACAGGACAATCACCGAGCAAGGCTAGTTCCTAGGGTTCCCTTTAATCTGCTGTTACGCCACTCCACCACCAAGGAGTACCCCCAGCGTCTAGGCGTTCCGACAACCGCCCAGCCGCCGCCGGCCACCGGAGCACCCAAGAACACCAAGGTCAAATTTATGCCCTGTTTTTCAATAATTTCTAAAAAATAGTAAATCCGCCCAGAAAATTATGAAAAAAATTACACTTAGGTTATTTTAGACATGCTTTCATGTGATATTTTTATTTTTGAAAAATTCGTAATATTTAATATACTTTATTAAGAAATCTGTAATTCATCCGAATATATATTAGTGAAATAAATGTACTATATGATGTTTTTTTTAGCTGAAAATTTGTGTGTAGGATGTGTATGATATATGGGTAATTGCTACGTAGCCCAAATTTTTATTTGAATAATTTTAATATTTCTTGAATTTTTAGGCCTGAAATTGGTTCGAAAATAGGCTGAAATTATGAATTTAATAGGAAATTATGAAATTAATTGATGAAATGGACATGTACTGATCTATAATAAATAATAATCGTATTGAGTCAGATTGAAATTAATTGGATGCTAAAAAAATTATAATTGGATAATTTATCAAATTTAGGGGTAAAATCGTCAATACGAAAATATAGGCAATAGGTCGAAAACTTGAAACCAAGTGATAATTGAATTCCCTATATTTTTAGAAGTCCATAGAAATTTTCGGGGAATTATTAGGTAATCCGAACTATTTACTACGAATTTATTAAGTAAAATAGCTTAAATTACAAGTCGGGGTGTATTTGTAATATTAATAGACTAAAATGAGTTAAATAGTTAAATAAAACCTATATATAGGATTGCTGATCGAATTGGGTTAAATAGAGATTTTTATTATAATTATTAATATTTTCTGATCGGGATATACTTTAGGTGTATTAAAATTGAATAATACTTATATTATTACAATATAAGGACAAATTGAATAAAATATAATTTAAAACTGTAAATTTTGCATAATACGGTCGTTTTTATATAATTATGTATAATTGTATTAAAAATTCAAAATACCCGTTAAAATCCATCTCTAGGAACAGGACTCATAAGATGTGTCGTTAAGTCTATACGAACTCAATGACACTAGTTTTGTTGAAATCGGATAACCTTAAGTAATCTAGTTTATATCTATAACATATTCAAGAATATACACATTTCGGTAACTTTACCGGAATCAAAATATGAATTAATAAATAAAAAGTACGTTTCGATACGATCAAAACGATATATAATATGTAATAGTAAATACGATGTACAATGTTAATAATTAATAATTTAATTCGATATATAGTAATAACATGACTGTATATTATGGAAATAATATATATATATATGTATATATATCCATTTTAGATTAAACCCTAATGTTTTCGTAATTATTACGAAAACTAAATTTAGACCTTTTGTGTAATTAGGACCTTCTAAAGACGGCTGACAATTCAAGTCAGAAATGGCGAACGTCTGAACAAGTAAGTTGGGATGGTAGCTTCGCCACTGTTTGGGTACTATTTAAAAGTATCCGGAGACCCAAGAGTACTTCTGGTTGTGTTTGTAGTTAGATGATTATGCGTATGCTATGTGTATGAATGATACTCTGTTGTGACAGGAGTTCAACTCCTTAGTGTGCTGTTCTGTATATTTGCATGGATTCTGTATTGTGTGAACTTATTGGTTACCCCTGATTATCACTAATGATTATTCGACTAAAGTGTAATTGGTCATGCATAATCACCCGTTAGGGGAAACGATTAAGAGTGTTAAGCCAAACACTGACTTTCTTCAATGAAGATAGCTGAAATGGTCCTTTCCCCATCCTTAGTCAAACTAAGTGATAGGCGAAGAGGTCACGGCAAGGTTGGGGGCCATGGTTCGAAGGCAGTCTTGGGAGGGGGGTGTTCTCCATTGCACAAGCCCGGGTTTGGTCTAACTTGAGTCGCGATGAAACTCCTCAATCCGGGTTGGAGTGGATGAAATTTCTCTAACCTCACAATGGACCGATTAACACTGTGCGATGTTTTCATTTGAGTGATTGCATTGCATGTCATCATCATTATTAACCTTATTTGTGATTGTATAGTACTCTTCCGACTCCGCCCCACTTACTGAGCTAGTTGTGCTCACACCCCTACAGACTCTTTTGCAGGTGCTAAGTAAAGGCAAAGATGTTCAGGTACCACCGTTCTCAGGTTAGTGTGCTGCTGTGTGGGAAAGTGAGGATCGAGGAATTTAATTGAACCTGAGCTTTTGTTTTGTCTTTAAGTTTTGAAGAAAACTAAATGGGAATTCCCTAGGAGCCCACTAGTTTTCCAACTTATTGTATATAAATCGTATAACTTGTGGTTAAACTCTGATTGTAATCTTTACCCTTGGACGTGAAATGTTTGTATAATTACTGTTGTAGTACTAAACAACAGATTGTATAGAACAAGTATTTTGTAAAAGCTCTACCACAGGTTTGGATATTAACAGATGTCAGAACAGACGTTTCAAGCTGGTTGAGTTGTACGCCTTGTGTAAACTGCGTCTACGATAGCAGCTGTGAGGTCAGCTTCTATCTTAGATTAGTTTACACGGCGGGACTGTTATGACTCTTCTTGTTCGGGGCGTGACACTGAGTAAGGACTAAGAGATTCCGATACTGCCAACCCCCGATTAGTATGTTGTTGATTGGGAAAGTGAGGAATGGAGAATTAACTGAACCTGAGCTTTTGACCTTTCTTTTGTCCTTTTTTTTTGTCTTTTCTAGAATGCCCACTAGTTCCTTAACTCATTGTAAATAGTGTAAGCCCCATAACTAGTCACTCAGGATTTCGATCGATTGAAAAATCCGATTGAGCCTAAATTATAAGTAAAACCAGAAATATTAGTAAAAATAATCCCGTAAATTTGAATTTAAGAAAATAAGCAATAAATTAAAAGAATATAAATTTTTCAAATTTTAAGTATATAACTCGTTATTTATTAAAAATACGTAAAATGTATTCCGATAATTAACGAATCGCTAAAGATAAATTATATGTATACTAAAAATCATAAAATAACCTAAATAATATTTAGGAATATTTATTTTTACTATATATGAATTTACATGTAGGTAGAAATACGCGTAATTACTTAAAATATGCGAAATGTACTAAAATAATACTAAATAATTAAATAAAATTCATAATTAATTAAGGAAAAATAAAGAAAAATCAGAAAAAATAAGGAATGATCCAAATTTGGGTCATGGTAGTTAGGGAAAATAAGAAAAAAAATTAGCCAATTAAATTAAAACAACACAAAAGTTAAATTAGAAGAAGATAAGGCAATTGTCTAATCAAATTAATGCACAATAATTTCCCTAAAGCTCTATAAATACTCCAAATTTTTTAAAAGCTCATTTGGTTAGTTTAGAGAGTAAGAAAAATGGAGAGAGGAGAAATTGAGAGAAAAATTAGGGTTAAGAAAAAAAAATAAGAAAACTGTGCAATTAGGGCCTTAAAAGAGAACCCAGACCCGATGAGCAGTTGGGAGTGGACGACCACCACCACCACACAGTGATGGTAGTGTCCAGGTAGGCCGACACACCCATGGCCACCAATGATGGTCGGAGCCACTCAAATCGGTGAGTTCAATTTCTAGCCCGATTTTGTGTAATTTTGTAAAAATAATAAATACTCTTAGAAAATTATGAATTTTGTTATTCTAAAATATTTTTGTATGTAATTTTTAGGAAAAATATTATTTTGATGAAAATATATCCCATGATATATGGTCCTTAAGAAATCATGCAAAATCGAACATGTTTCGGTTTAGAAATAAATAACCTTAGGAGTACAATTTTGAGCTCAAAATTTTTGTGTAGACTACTTAGATAATAGAGAATAGTTATGAAGTCTGTTTTCAAAAATTAATTTTTGAAAATTTTAAATAATTTTTAGGCCTTAAAATGAGTAATTTAAGGTTAATTAAGTAATTAAAGAGTTAATTACTAATTTAGTGAATAATTATATGTTTTAGGATGTTGAAATTTGATGAAGTATGATACTTGTAGTATTTAAGGTGTTAGATGTAATTATTAGGTTAATTATGTAGTAAATAAGTAATAAGGAAAAATAGTAAATTTTAAGTTAATTTTGTAAATTAGAGTAATTAGGTGTAAAATCTGATTTAGGATGAATTTATACATTTTGAAATGATAATTGATGTTGGGAGATGGTAATTAGAGTGATAGGAATATTAGATGTGTATTCTGTACATGATAAGTAATAGTACATAATATGCAATTATTGGAAATATAATAAATAGAAAATATTAGGATAAAAATTGATATTATATAAATAATAGGGATATATAATAAATCTGATAGAAAACTTAAATTTATATTATTATATGAAAAATGTAAAAATTTCTCACATCAAGAGTAAATTCGGTACACTAATACAGATTTGAGTGTATCAGGTGGAATAAAATATTGACTAGAGGTAATAATGGTATTTAGGATATCTGGAAGTAATGTGATTAATTTCATATTATGAGTTGAAACGAATTTCTAGGGTTTGAGTATAAAACAGTACTTAGAAATCAAACTAGAACTTAATTTAGAAATCGATACAGAAACTGAATCTGAACCTAACCCCAAACCTATAATAATTGTAAAAAATTTGAGAACCTAGATAACTGGATATATTAAACCCTAAACAAAACATAACAATAAGCGTTATAGAATAAAACCAACTTATAATAGTTATACGAAAAATTGAAATCACGTTTGTGTTATAGGGATGATCGGCGATGGTCTAAGTGAGTTGGACCTCGAGTGAGCGAGCGAGCGAGGAGTCCAGGTAAGTTAGGATTAATACGTTACTGTATTTTGGAGGCTTGAGATTATACTTGGTTGTGCTTACTAAATAATTGGTTGTGTCCATGTGCTTGATTATGAGTGATGCTATGATTTTGGTTGTTGTTCTGGCTTGTATTGTATGATTTGTATGAAATAATTAATTACCTTAAACTGGATCTAATCAAATATATGACCTGCAATCATAATCAGACTTGCATGGTAACCCATTAGGGGAAACCTAGGATTCTTTGACCAAATACCGACCCTTTCGAAAGGGATAGCGCAGGATTGCATAATGGTCCCTTCTTCATCCTTAGTCAAACTAAGTAATAGGAGAGGAGGGCATAGCAAGGGTGAAGTCAATAGTTCGAAGGTAGTCATGCAGGTGTTGGCTAAGAAGCGGCTTACAACAACTCTGAAGCTAGCAATTACTGGATCCTAAAGAGTGAGGAAAAATATTTAAAGAACAAACATATATTTTTAAGGTCTAAGCTTTTATTTTAGAATTTTTCATTTTTGAATAATGTAATAACTAGGAAATATATTACGGAGAAATATTGTAAACGTTAATTGTAATAACTGAATTTTAGTGTATATATATATTTTCTCACTTTCTTAGGTAAATGATTTATATAAATTACAAACTGTTTACTTAAAAGCGAGTTAGTCGTGGATACCTTGTGTAGATCATGTTTAGGATAGTGGTTGTAAGGCTAACTCCTATCTTAGAATGGTTTATACGGCGGGGCTATTACGATTCTACCGCTTTGGGACGTAACAAATAGTTTACAAAACTTGTGGCTTTTTGGTAAACTCTGATTGTAAATTACAACTTTGAATATAATACATTTATGTAAGTACTGTTATGTTATGAGACAATAGGTTATGTAGAACGGATATTTTGTAAAGCTATACCATAGGTTTGATTACTCATAGGTATCAAAACTGATGCTTCAAGCTAATTGAGTTGTGCACGCTTTGTATGGATTGTATCTACGATAGCAGCTATATGGTCAACTTTTATCTTTTGTTAGTTTACACGATAGAACTATTATGACTTCTTCTATTCGGGGTGTAATACATTACTTAGGCTTATTGACATTTGATTAGTATTGAACATTGGGTGTTGAAATCCTCTAAATATGGGGCCCATTGCCATTTTTAGATCAGTAATGCTCTTTTGTAATGTGGCTACCTTTTCTTCCAGATTCGAGAGTTTCTTTTCCAAGCTTGAATCTTGAGATATTTGAAGAATGGTGATCATTGGGAACAGATCTTGTCATTGTTGGTCCATTTGATGCATCATCCTTTCTAGGGAGGCGAGTCTCTCATCAGCCATGTGAACTTGATTGAAAGAATTCTTTATTAGTTAGCAACTTTTCTTTCTTTTCTTTTCTTTCTTCTTCTTCTTTTTTTTTTTTTTTTAGAAAGAGACAAGGATATAAGGATAAGACTTATTTATAAGTTGTGAGAAAGAAGTAGGAAACAATCCTAAGGGATCAAGAGCCTAAATATTTTACAAACTTATAAAAAAGATCCTAAGGATGTATAGGAGAAGAGATTGGAAAGGGTTAGAGTGGAAGGTATAGGGAGAAGGACTTGGAAACTTAAAGACACCACTAATGTATTTATAGGCATAATGTAATATTAAGATGATGTAGATGTAGAGAGAGGAGTTGGCAAATTGACTATGATGTGGCAAGAAAAAGATTTTTATTGCATTTTTGAAGTTTCCCTTATATTATTCAGAAATTCATTACAAATAATCCCTAAAGTCTAAATCCTTATGTTCTTGTGGAGTCTTAGCTCCTCTTTAATCTTATTTATTTTCTTCAGCTCGACAACCTTGATCTATCCAGCAAACTGAGAAATATCTTCATTGTAGAACTTCTAGAAAGCTCTGACTCAATAATTGGTAACAATACCTTTAGGGAGTTCAATGACAACAACAAATACATCAATGGGATTTACCTTCTAGACACTTTGTCTATGAAGGAAATCAAGTTTAGGGCTCTGAGTATAGCTAATAAACTAAACCATAAGTAAGGCCATATTAGTCTTTAATTCTCTACTCTTCTCTTCTTGTAGACGATTGAGTGACCTGGCTTATACTACTAGTAGTGTTAGGACATAAGATTTCCCCTCGAAAAATTAGGTTACAAGCTCTACAATCCTATGATGTATGTGAAATATCCCATCAAGAAACAAAATGGTTCCAAATGTTGCCAAGATATAGGCGTTGATCCTATAATATTGCCAATCTTCAATGCTACCATAGAAGAGTTTTTTGTTGTAGCTGGATAGGGTTGCGAACCAAGTAAGAAGATTATCCAACTTAATAATTCTCTTATAGGGATCTATTCACATTTTGCATAGTTCATATTCACCAAAGCCTATGAGCTTTTTGAAAATTTTTGCAGGGCTAACCGTGATATTTAGGACATATTTTCCTTTTCCAACAAAGGAGACTCCTAACAGATCGGAGTATTTTTCAACGGTTGAGCTTAGTTGGCATGGGCCAAAGTGAAAAGACTGATTCTAAGGGTCGTAGAAGTAGACCAAAGCTCGTACCATGGTGACATTAGTCTGGACTTTAAGCAAAGAGAGGATAGGCTTAATTTTTTCTTTAATGAATTTCTGGTGGTTTGGATCGAAAAATTGAAACCATCCTTTAAGTATCCCCTTGGGCTCTAAAGGCTCGTGGATATGACTTCTTTGAAAAGGGCATATATATAAGAGGATTTAACCATTTTCTACAAAAATGATGAAAAGAAAATTACATCAGAACTATCTTATCTACATAGGGAGTACATCAATATTTACAGGAAGAAAACATTTATAGGGAAAATATTAGGAAACTTTACAAATCTTTTTTTTTTTTTTTGGTTTTGTCACATCGTGTCAATTTGCCAATTTTGGGAAAAGGGTTCGTGAATGCAATTAAGGTAGGTTCTAAAAGGTCTTTAAGTTGTGTGACCTTACTTATTAAAGAACACTTTCATTAGTCACATTAAGCTTAAGTGAGATGGCCTAATTAACCCTGAGCGGTAGTTACACCATAATACCTGAAGTCTACACAATGGTCCCTCTCCTAGGGTCCTGAGATGACTTGGGTTTGACCACAATTACCCTACAATAAATGACCCTCCATATCCCAATGCATATGATATGCAAGATAATAGTACAAACATGAAGTTAATAATATATAAACAAAAGCTAAGAGTGAATTCTAGGAGAAAAACAGGAAAAGAAGCTTTAGGTTTGTTTTTTCTTCATCTCTTTTATAACAATGTCGCCTTACTAGCTATTCACCAAACCTTGAGGAATGTATGCAAGAAGGATGGGTTCTAGAGGTCTATAAACTCTATCACCTTATGTGTTTTTAAAAAACGATTCCTTGGTTACGTTGAAATTTAAGTGGGGTAGCTTAATCGGCCCCAAACGGTGGTTGCTCCACTATACCTGGAACTTACACAATGGCTCTCTATCTTAAGATCCTAAGATGACTTAGGTTCGATCGTATCTATCATGCAATAATGGTATAAGAAATAAATTCCCCTTACCCCCTCAAAATAGTTAAATACATAAAACTAAACCTATAAAGATGTTAATACAATTATGATACAAATAACAAAGAAAATAAATAAATTACACTAAGGTGATTTTTAGCGATCAATTTTAATTTTGGAAAATTAAATGGCCAACCTTCTTGACATCTCCAGTGAAGTTGCCAAGCTGTTGAGCTTGGTTTGTTCTCTCCCGCTTCTTTTAAAATTAAGCCTTCTTCAAACCAATCAATATAAAACCCTACCCATTTAATACTAACCTTCAACTAGGGTTTAAAGAAAATCGTTTTTCAATTTGAAAATGTATTGGAGTTACTACTCAACCGGAGTCGAGAAAAAAGAGTTAGGTTATAACCAATTGGGTTGATTGGTTATAACTTAGCCACTGATCTTTCAATAAAAACTGATTTTGAAAACAGTTTTAGAAACTAAAGATTTAGATTCGGGGGTTAGGTTTTTTTAAACCCTTACGAGTACCATTAACTTTCCAAATTTAATATTAACCTCAAAAACCACCTTTTAATTTGATAAGACAAAACTCAATTATTAATTACTCTAATTGAATAACTTAAGTAATTTAAACTAAAAAAAAAAGGGAAAATTAGGTTTTTTTTTTTCATTTTTTACCGTCACCCCGTAAGTACCTAGTACCTGCTATTTAGGATCAAACATATATAGTTATTTTTTATAAAACTTTAGTGAGTTGAGTTGATTTTAATGTTGAAAACATGCTAGATTTATATTTTTAGTTTAATATGGTTTATTTAAGAAAATTTCTAAAAAAGGTCTTAACTTGAAAATTCTATTTTTGAAAAATCTAAAGGTAATCCTAATTTGTAAAGAGTCCGTTTATTATTATTTGAAAACTTGCTTTTTCTAAGTATTAAAAAACAATTTTTATTCTTTAACTTATGTACTTATTTTATTCTTATTATTATATTATTTACTAAAAATAAATAGCTAAATGAACTACTTTTTTTCTTTTCTCTTTTTTTTTTCCTTTTTTTGTATTACAATTTATAGGTACATAAATAAACAAATAAATAAAAGATTTACAAAACCGAATAAACAAAACAAAACAAAGTAGATGGGTAATAGGACCGGACCAAGGGGGGAATGCACATATCAGATCGGTTCGGTCCGTAGGTCATACTCGAGTTGGTAGGTCGGGTGGTCAAATCTGAGTCCAGTCCTCTTTAGCTCCACTTCAGCAGCATGGCGAGGCATGGTTCGGGTTGTTCAGGTGGCTACAGTGAATAGGGGAAAGGGGATTTATGTGTATTTAATTGGATTCATAGGGGATAGGCTCAATGCCATAGTCGTTAAGGGTGGTTTAGGTAGTGTTAGTGAATGGTGGTTGGTGGTGGTTTATGAGGGTGTTTGGGTAGTGGCTTGCTGGGTTTGAGTGAGCGACTGGGGTTGGGTTTTGAAGTGTGGGGAGCTCGATCGTAGTATTGGCGAGGCTTAAGAACCACCCAATGTGGTGGTTCAAAGTGGAGAAGGAGTGGTGGTTTAAGGCTTGGGGTAAGTGGTGCATGTTGCAACTAGGGGGTATGGTAATAGACAAGGGTGGTTGGGTTCGGGAGCCTATACCATAGGTAGTTAAGCTAGGGTGGTGGTATGGCTTGGAATCGAGTAAAGAGAGAGAGTTCGGTAGAGAGAGTGATTCAAAAATTAGAAAGGGAGAGTTGTGATGATTTGTGAAGCTCCTCTCTATCCTTGTATGTGATTGGGAGAGTCCAATTTATAGTGATTTTGGTTGGTACAAGCTCGAAAAGTCCTTTAATGGTGAATTGGGTATGTATTCAAATTTTTGAAACTTAAGCTTTTTTTCGAACCTGGAAGCTCGATTTGAATGCATATTTGACCAAATCTGGATATGTTTTTTATACCAATCTATAGTAGGCTAAGTGTGCTCTGCGACTTCATCACTAATTTGATGAAATTGTAAAGAAAAAGGAACCAAATATGCCCACAAAGTGCACTGTTCTAGAAGGAAAATGCGAGAAAAGCTGGGGAAAATGGAGGAAACCAACAAAAAGAGGGGAGAAAGAAAAGAAAAATGTTGACGTGGTACCGACGTGGCACTATATCAACTATATCATCCAACTTCAGCACACTACGTGTCAATAGTGATGTGTGGTAGCTGATGTGGCATGCCACGTAGTTGCCACATTAGCATCAATCGTCCAACTCGATGTTGTCATGTGTCAGGACACGTAGCGCAATGAGATCCTGACACATGATAGTTCCCGATTTGATAGTATAGTAGGTGTTAAAAAAAAAGAAAAAGGCAGTTCTACCTCTAGTAAGATTCTAACCTCCGACCTCCAAGTTTATCCTAATGCCAAGTCCAAGTATTTATCCGTTAGGCTGTTAGTCTATGTCTTATCCATATGTACAATTAAATTACATAAATAGATTATGTTAGCCTAAGCTAGATTCAAATCTAGGCTCAAGCCCAACAATCCTACTTCTAAA
This sequence comes from Lumnitzera littorea, assembly GCA_024138015.1. Lineage (NCBI taxonomy): Eukaryota > Viridiplantae > Streptophyta > Magnoliopsida > Myrtales > Combretaceae > Lumnitzera > Lumnitzera littorea. The sequence goes on from JAMXBB010000002.1 coordinate 49,367,386, forward strand.
CTTATTTGAAATTAAAAAATCTATTATATTAAATTGTTATTTTCTAAATTCCCTAAAATCTTCTATCTTTTTTCAATTCTTTCTATTTTTTGTGACTTTTCAATTTTCTAAATTTTTTTTTGTATTTTCTAAATTTCTTATTTTTTTGTGTTTCTTCCTATTTTCCTTTTTTTATATATATTTTTCCTATATTTGTTTTTTTTTGTGCTTTTTCTTATTTTTCTATTTTTTATTTTTCTAAATTTCTTATTTTTTTTCTTAAATTTCTTATTTTTTGGTTTTTCTTTAATTTTCTATTTTTTTACTTTTTCTAATTTAGTACCCCTTGAGAGAATAAAATAAAATAAGATAAAATGGGCAAAAATTGAGTGTTTACACTTGTATGTTACTTGAATGAAAGAAGCTACCATGTTGTTCGTTACTTGGTTACAACCTGCTCTTCTTAAGCTCGGATTTCACAAATTCAATTGGCCTTTGCTATTTTGTTGTCAACATGTTAAGCCGCTATACTTTGGTAAGTCCACATCTCAGTTGTTTAAAACTCAAACAAACAGCCGCAACTGTTTAGAAATTTAGTGTAAAACTTATAGCTATTACTCAATTCAAAAATTTTTGAATGTGGGTATGAGGGTGTCGGTGTTGTTACGTGGAGCGCTAGATAACTACCTATTCATCTCAAAGCTATTCATTGCTATCGCATGGAGCGTTCAGTTAGGTGCTAGTTAGGTACTTTAGTTTCTTGTAGAGCACTAGCTTCTATTGTTGCTCGTACCACTTGTTGATTGGGGATTGTGAATAGCTCAGGTTACTCTGAATATACATGTAGCCTCTTAATATTAGTTGATGCTCATTATTTTCATCTTCAAGTCTTGCTTATGAATTTTAGCTATTAAGTGCTCGATGGTTCCTCAATGCTTACTGTGTGCATTCATGGATAACTTAGACTCAGTTCAGCAACCTGGTTATGTAAGTTACTTCTCCTCATCTTGCTTTGTCTTCAAGTTTCAAGTTTAGGTTGCAAGCCATATCCCTTACTCTGTTTGGTTGCCTCGAAAACTTCAATTGTCTTTGCTATATCACTAAGAGCTTGATTTGTAAATACTATGAGTAGCACTTCAACTTTTCTATGCATTAAGAGTATTCTACATAGTTTCGAGGAGTACTAAAACTTAGCTTACTTTATAATGCTATCACTCCTTAACAAGTCTTGAAGCATCTTCAATTTCTAATTTCATTATGCTCATCAAGTAATGTGCCACCTTTAATATTTAATCCCAAGGTAACATTCCAAATCTAGCCTTCATAAGGCTAGACACATTTCTCAATCTCTTAATAATTGCAACTTCCAATAGCACTTCGATGAGGAAATTCTCTACTAAAGTACTTATTTGGAAGCTAGTTTTAGTCACTAGCACTTGTATTGCCTCTTTTTCTTTTCATTATATTGCTATGTCAATAAAAAAATTTATATACCTTTTTTTTTACACATTCTACCAATTTGACTTCTATACACTAGTAAGACAACCTTCCTTGTTTGCACCAATTTCACTTATGAATCCAATAAGACTTCCTATGCATTCAATGACCTTTTATTATCTGTTAATGAAGCATTACTTTGATTGGTTACAAGCTATGGTAAGGAGTTAATGATTTCTACTAGGAACTTTCTATGTGATTGCTAATGTTTAAAATGAAAGTAGGATGGTTTGTTTTACAAAAGGGTAATCTATATGTACCTCAAATAGTAAGGATATCGGTAATAATAGAGTGTAGGGATCAAAAGCTTTCCTCTAGGAATGTCAATGCTAGTATTATTCCTTGTTTCTCTTCATTCATTCATCTTTGACAATACCGCCAAGAATCCTTTAAATGACTTTTGTGACCCATGGTAAAGCATATGCCATTTTTGTCCCTTTTATCACCATGAATTGTTTGTCTTGATACATTTGCTATGTTCTTTTTGCGAGGTTGATCGTGTTTGTGTTTGCAATTTGGCTATGCGCTTATTCCTTTTTTTTCTTCTTATGTAATGAATAATGAGATAGCTCTCACCATTCAACGACTTTGTTCGTGTAACTTTACTAATGCCTTCATGAGTGTCTTTAAATTCATGTTGGCCTCCACGTATGTATCTATGCCATTAATTCTTGCATCTCTTTTTTTTTTTTTTTTTCTCTTTTCACATCTCAAATGTGAAACCAATATCTACTCATTGTCCATCTTTTATAGGTGAAAAGATCAATATTTAGGGAGTTCACAATTAGATTTTGAGTGGCCACTATCTTGAACTTATCATAGTTAGCAAATCAACTCGATTTAAAGAGGTTCTCTTTATCACCTGGACCACAGCTGCTTGCAACCGAAATTCAAAAGTCTGTGATTGTAACTTGAGGACCATATCTCGAACTAGTAGTAGTCAGCAAATTGACTCAGTTTAAAGAGGGTAGACTCTTTATCACCTAGACCATAACTATTTGTCAATTAATGGTCAAAAGTCTACAGTCATAACTTAAGGACTAGATCTCATCCTTACACCACTTAGCAAACCAGCACGGCTTAAAGAGGGTAAACTCTTTATCGCCTGGATCGTGACTATTTGTAAACTAAGGACCAACAAGGATCGATCTTCATCAGTGGGTGATAGTGAAGAGATATAATGCTTAGAGTCATGTGTGACCTCCTTTTATAATTTCCATAAAACCAATTGCAACTTTTAATATGAATTGAACATGAATCTTGAGTTGTAGAGGCATGCACACACGAATACATGAGAGGTAAGCACAAGCCTTATACATAAGATGAACTAAACATATGGCCTAGAGGTTAATACATGAGAGTAGAACTTGAGCTTGTGAGTTGTGCACACATGATTAAAACATAAGCCTTGAATATTAACACATGAGAATTGAACGCAAACCCATAAGCCGAGCATACACATTAATAAAACATGATTCTTGAACATGATATGAGTCTTAAGCATGACATAATCTTTGATCATGACATAAGTTTTTAAACGTAGGATGACAGATTCTTGAACATGATGTGATGTGACCCTTGAATATGTAAACTGATCATAAGCCTGGAATGTGAACTTAGAATGGGAATTGAACATGAGCTTTGAACCTCTTTAACACAAGTACTTATAAATTGAAAATTTGAAAGAACACAACCCCCTTTAACATGAATTGTTGTGAGCCTAATCATGTGAAATGGACATGAAGCTTCAAAGTGAGCATAGCATATGAATTGAACATGAACCCTAAGCACAAGCACGTGAGAGTTGAAAGTGAGTCCACGACTTAAGCACACATAAACCAATTATAAGCCTTCTGCATGATTACATGAATACATGGTCTTCTAACATGAGTACTTCTAAACTTTGATATGAGCATGTGTGAGTTATGTATATGAATTGAACATGACATCTTCGGTGTCTAAGGTAAATGTGACTCTCGTCATATGAGTCAGACATGAGTCTTGACATACTAGTCTTAAGCACAAGTGAATATAAAAGTTGCATATGAGCATTGAATGTGAGAGTGAACACGTGTTGTAATCACAAGTTTTTAACACGATTTAACATCAAAATTGAACTTGAGCCCTAAACATGATCATTAACCATGACATGAGTCTTGAACTCGACGTGAGTCTTAAACATAACATAATCCCCGAACATAACATGTAGCCTTGAATATGGAATGAGTTTTGAGCATGATATAATCCCTTAACATAACATGTGCCTTGAACACGTCATGAGTCTTGAGCATGATACAACGCAAAGCCTAAACACTTCACAAGGCTTAAAGGTGATGCGAGCACTGAACACAATGTAGGGTATAAACATCATGCTAGGCGTAAACTCCACATAACCTTTGAATACAATGTAGGGTCTGAACATGACGTAAGCACCACATAACTCTTGAACACAATTTAAGGCTTGGATATGATCTGAGCACTAAATATAACGTGAGATTTAAACATAACTTGAGGCTTAAACATGACATGAAGTCTAAATATGATGCAAGACCTAAGCACAACATGAGGTTTGAAGAACATGATGTAAAGTTTAAGCATGATATAGGTCTTGGTATCATAGCATAGGTATGACGCTTGAAATGCTAAAAGTGAGTAGTTAAATTATGAGCCTTCTCAACATAATGAGTGAACATGAGAATTAATCATGACGTGAGGCTTCATCTTGACATGAGTCTTAAATATGAGAGCTGAATATGAGTCCTCTAGCATAAACATTTGTGAGGTGAACATATGAGTTGAACACAATTTCTCTAAGATGAACACGCATGAGCATTTACAGGTAAAATATGTGAATTGAGCACGAACTTGGTAATGACATGTGAATTAAACATTATCATGAACATGTGAGTTGACCATGCCATACGTTGTCATCATACACTTGCGAGAGCTCTTACATACGTATACATATTATGTCCAACTCGCATAAGTAGACGTTATATTGGTTGAATGCACTTCATTTTACTAACTCTCTTACTTTTCTTCATCTTTACAGGTGATCACTTCTTCTTCCTTCCCCAAGTGATAGTGATTACATGTAGGCATTGCTACCACTTTCAATAATCAATAAGAGGAGGCAACTTGACATTATATGTAAGTATTTTCGTGTAATGAATAGCTCTAATAATGTTATCCTTTATATTGGGCAAAAGAGATGTTATAAACCAGCGTAACGTATCTAATATCTAGAGCACTCATGTGTTGAGTGCTATATGCATAGTGAGCCTTGTATCTGTACAAGCTTCAAGCATTACAAGTATATGCATACCAAGCCTTGCGAACATGAGCACCAAGCCTTGTAAACACACGCACATTAAATATCATGCATAAGAAGTATTGTATAAAGCAAATATAATGGATAGAGTCTCTTCATCTACCATATCTATTTATAATTCCACCCACCCTACCCCCCCTAATTAATGATAGATAGAGAAGAGGCAAGTCAACGAATCTTAATACATCTAATTTCCTCATGATACCATTGAAGACCTAATATTGCATTGTAATATACTAGTATTTGAAATTCAAGATGCCTTAAAGGCGTACAATGATTTAGGTTTACAGTAATGCACTGTTTTTATAATAGCACTTATATAAAACCTTGGTTGTATGTACATATCTTTAATTAACCACTTGTGTTGTAGGCATTTTCATAAGCCTTACTGTATATAATCTTCTTGATCACTCAATTGTACTCTTATACTTTCTCGTAAGTACGAGTTGTACTTGAATATTTAGAATCAATAATAATGAAGCTCATCGATCCACTTTCATGCTCTTTTATCTCCTTAGCGCTAGCGTTAGCTTTTATGAAAGTCTCTTGTTGTTATGCACTTAAGAGTGATAGTTCTTCACTTAGTAGTATCTAGATAATAATGTAATGGGACAGCTTTGATCCCCTTAATGACTTATAATGTTTTAACAGATAGTGAGAAGTATATCTTGACCCAATGGTAACATAACTAAGCATATGTTAAGTTTAAGTGTACTTTGTTCTTAAAGAATGCACACGCTTAAGAGTAATGTCTTAACTACCAATGCTAATATCTAGTGTAAAGTAGTAAAATTGCTTCGTTATCTCTTCTTTGATCTAAGGGGCCTCTTGTACAATAGATATAATTGTGAGATTGCTTAAACTCGATGATCTAAAGGGGTCTCCTTTAAGATAGGCATAATTACGAGATTACTTAGACTTAATGATCTAAGGGATCTCACATATTGAAACAAGACTTTTGCTTGGTACTAATAATATATAAAAGATCTTTTTTTAGCAATATTCAATCGTACATACATAGCAATAGTGGTATTAATTACTTATGATCAATAATTCTTTCTCATTAGTCAAGGGGGTATTTCTCACTACTTGACCACATAGCATGGCTTACTAGGATGTTACTTAGGTTTGAATGTCAATATGTTAAAGTGCTCATTAATGGGATTGTTTCCACTACTTTATGGAAATAAACATAGAGATTATGATGGGAATTGAGCTACCGGCCCTTTGACCTACAACCGAGCCTGAAAACTGGAAGGCATAACAAGATGAATTCTTCTACTCTAATCGACTCCTGCCGATGCCAAATACTTCCTTACCGAGTCACTCCTTAAGCCATGTCGAATGACTACCAATCTCTCGCAGATAGAATGCTGAGAAACAGATTGCCAAGACAACATCCAATCCTCCCTTATGCTTGACCACTTATTCGGCACCACCCTTACCACTATGCCGAGAAAGAGACCTTAGACTACATAAGCCATCCCTACTTGGATAAGTTAGCTGGCCATGTTGCTTTGTCCGCATCTTCTAATGACCTCACCAATATAGCATCCCCACGTGTATAGGACCACGTATAGAATCCTCCCCACTAATTATTACTTCTGTGAATATTCATTTTTACTCTTTTGTATTGTTATACATTACTACTTTGGGGGTAGCACCCATTTTGTCTTTTCCCCTTTTAAATAAGTTGTCTTAAATTCTTGGGTATAAATATCCTTTGTATTTGTAAGTCGTAGGTAAACAGATCATCATTAATACACTTGAGTATTTTTCCCTCCTAGTGTAAACGCTCTACTGTTTTATGCTTGGCATCACTCTTATCCTTTCCCTTAAGTAAGGTTAGGTAACAGGTAACCTCACCAAACCAATTCGTACATTATATTGAATTGTGCCACGAGTCCTTGGAAGTTCCATTGGTGCATTATATCCTCTGCAATTGTTCGTGAGTTTTGCTTACTTTTCATTCATTATTCATTCTTTTCACACATTTCCCCCATTAACTCTTTCAAGCTTTCCGCAAGCTTGGACCTATCCAGCGACTGAACTTGTCAGTTCTTGGTCATGGTTCGTAACATCTTAGTATCAAAGCGGAGGTTTTGTTTGAATTGACATGTGTTTTCAAAGTTCTGATATATTATATTTTGCGTATGTGAAATAGAGCAAGTTATTGTGTTCATTTGAGCATTATGTTGTTAACTGTTAATTTCCTAAAGTGTTTGTTTGAGCTTTGAATCTGTAAGGAAAAATAACTTACTCAAGTGTGAATGTTGGTGTTAGAGATGACAATAGTAGAGTTGTCTACCTTGGACAATAGTAGAGTTGTCTACCATGGACAACAGTCACAGGAGACACTAAGAAGTACTAACAAGAGACTCGATGAGGTGGCTAATCTCTTGGTAAATCTGACCCGACTCATTCATGCACTAGCTTGCTGACCCACTAAGGCCACATAAAATACCCAACAAGCTGCTCAACCTGTTAGAGGTCAAAATTTAACTCAACCAATTTAAGGTGGAGGAGTAGGCGGACAAGTAAGGTGAAGAATAGACTTGAGAGAGATTGGTGAAGAGGACGAGGAAGAGTATTTGGAAGAAGAGTGCATACGAGTCCCTAAAGCATCTGACCATGTGAAACTTCGAATTTCGAGTTTCAATAGATTTGAGAATGCTAATGAATATTTGGAGTTGGAAGAGAAGGTGAAGTGTGTGTTTGATTATTATCAATACAGGGATTATGAGAAAGTGAGAACTGTTGTTGTTGAGTTCTCCATATGTACTACTATGTGGTGGAAGAATTTTTAGGTGGTAAGGAGACGAGAGGGCTACCGAGAGATTAATACTTGGTTCGATATAAAGAGAATACTAAAAAAAAAATTTGTGTTCGAAACTTATCTTCAAGATACTTTCATTCAACTTCAGGAGCTAAGATAAGAAGGCTAAACTATTGACGAGTGTATTCAAGAGTTTCAAATACTCATGATCCGTTGCGAGGTGGAGGAACCACTAGCTCGAACCATGTCAAGTTTTATTACTAGATTGAGAGGTTATATTTAGGACATTATGGAGCATCAATGATTCACCACAATAGATGAAGCTGTTAAGATTGCTCAACAAGTGGAGAGCTAGAGAAAAGGCTGAGTGCCGACTAGAACGCCGACTAGCCAACCTGGACAAGGAAGTCACCGAACTCTATTGAGTATCGAGCCGAGTAGAAAGGTTGATGTCCAAGCTGAGCAGATAATGAAGTGCCAACCTGAACTTATGAGAAGGGATAAAGGTTTAGCAAGAAGACAAGCTAGATCAAGTGCTTTAAGGGTCAAGGGTTCGGACATATAACTGCTTAGTACCTAACCTATAAGACAATGGCCATCAAAGGAGACATCGCAAAGCTAGAAGTAGACAATACAAATGAAGAACCCAAGGAGGAGGAGACCCCTGCTAAGAAAGAGCTGATTGAGGAGGACATGTTTGCTAAGGATTTGGACAAGTTACTCATGGTTATCTATCGCACTATGAACATGGAAGCCTCACAAGTGAAGGAGAAGAGAGAGAACTTGTTTCATACCAGCTATAAGGTGATTGATAAGGTATGTGCCCTCATTGTAGATAGTGGAAGATGCACCAATGTGGCATCAACCGACCTTATTTCAAAGCTGAAGTTACTGACTATTACACATCCGAAGCTATACAAGTTGCACTGGTTAAGTAAGAAAGGAGCATTACATGTCACTTAGCAAATACTATTGCCGATTACTATTAAGAACTACTCTAACCAAATTCTCTACAACGTACTACCCATATGTGCTTCCCATATGTTGTTAGGAAAACTGTAGTTGTTTAATAGGAGAGTCATCTATGACGGCTATAAGAGCACATATATGTTCAAGAAGGACAACCGGAAAATCACATTGAACCTGATGCTGTCGAGAGAAGTTCATAAGTTGCAACGAAACTTGCTCGTGGATCGAAGAAGACTCTAATGATGAGTAAAGTCGAGCTTCGAGAGGTCATCAAAGTAGATGAGCCTACCCTTATGTTGGTTAGGCGACTTTTAGAAATAAAGGAGCAAAGTAAACTACCCTAGGAAATCAAAGGGTTGTTGGACAAGTATGCTGACCTATTCTGGGAAGAGTTACCTAAAGGATTGCCATCGACCCGAGGCATAGAGCACTGCATTAACTTAATACCCGGTACTACACTGCCGAATAAGCCTACCTATCCGATGAATTTTGAATAGGCTTCTGAGCTCCAATGATAAGTCAATGAGTTGCTGGAAAGAGGCTATGTTAGAGAAAGTTTCAGCCCTTGCACTATACCGATGCTTCTAGTGCTGAAGAAGGATGGAACTTGGTAGATGTATGTAGATAGCCGATGATGGGAATCAGCCTTCGACCAAATCCAAGCCGAGGTCTATCAATGCTTGCTAAGGTTAAGCTATAGCTAGAAAGACGAGAGGGGGGGAAAATAAACACTCGGCATCAACTTTGTCATTAGCCGAGGTGTTGAGAAACCGCAAGGCTAAGTACTTAAAACTAAAGAACTACTCGGCATAATACCAAGAGACTCATGCCAACTGATTCTAGAGCTTAGCAATTATGGGCTAACCTTTCTAATGTCTCGGTTAAGCCACATAAGACTTCAGGGACTCCTTCCCGAACCCATACATCCAACTGCCGACCCCGTCCAGTTCGAATACTACTCTTTTTAGGACATGCCGAGTAACTACATGCCGACTTCCCCTGTAAAATATACAATTTTGTATTCTTGTACATGTTTTCCTCCATTTTATTTATGGGCCTAATTCTTTAGGGTCTAAGGCCTTGTACATTATTTACAGTTTTGCCATTAGGGTTTAGGACTTGCTATAAATAGCAACATTTGTACTAACATAAAAGAAGGAGGACAAATAGTGAAGAATATTCTCCCATATAGAAAGTGAAACTTTCCTCTTTCAAGCAAGGCTATACTTGAGCTCATAAGAGCTTGTGTTTGCCGGATTATTAAGTATTGATTAAGCTCATAAATCTCTCCTATGTTCTCATCAATCTTGACCCCAATATTGTGGTGAGCTCTTTATTTGAACCGGTTAATGAGTTGCATCTAACCTTCATTTGAATCTCAAGTGACATTTAGTGTTTATGAGTTCTATCAAACCCTATTTCGAGCTCAAACCCCTTATTGTGTTTGTATCTTAGTGAGTTATATCCATTTACATTCACTATCAAAACCCTTATTTTTGCTTCCTGTTCTTCATACCCACTCAAATCCATAAATACCCATTTCTATTCATCCAACCCACTGCCGTTGATCCTTATTATCTTGGTATCAGAGCTTCAGGGAGATACGTGTGTTAGTGCTTTTCAGAGTTTGATTCATAGTTTGTACCTCCTATTAATCATTGTTCTGTAATGTAGTTTGCTGTTCATAGTAGTTGTTTGTCAGTAGTAGTAGTTGTAGAAGCCAAGTAGTGGTTGTTTTTGGGTTACTGTTATTGTATTTTGTTGTTTGTTCAATTCTCTGGTAAATTACTGTATGAATAAGAATGTCGAAGTGTAATGTCAACAATACTGGTAATAGTCATCATGGAAGTTTGAGACGACGTGTCAATAACGTGGAATATCAAATCTAAAATCTCATCAATTCCATCCAAGAGCTTATTAGTTTAGTCAGAGACCGCAAACATAATGGCTAAGCAAAAAGAGGGGAGTGCATACCCACAAGTGGAAGTGGCTCCAATGAGCTCAATAATGATGAGCGACAGCCAAAAGGAGCTGTCGAGCTAAGAAGAGAACATTATCCAATGCCGAGAAGAGGTAATGACAGGAGTGTTGACTTTGAGTTAAACCAAGGAGCCCGAAGAAGAGAACCAAAGCCGAGAAGAGATGTAACCAAGCAGAACTCTAACAGAAGTGGCCGAACTAAGGTGAATCAACCAACTCAGAATGCAAGGGATGAACCCCAAGCATTTAGCCAAGAACTTGACAATGTCAAGTTGAAACTACTAACCTTTTGTAGAAGCAACCAGCCTAAAGGGTTCCTTGATTGGGTTCCCCAAATCGAGAAGTTGTTTGAGTCTTACGAGTGTGATGAATGAACAAAGGTTAAGCTGGCTTCCTTATCCCTTATTTAGTATACAAGCCTTTAGTAGGACAAGCTAGTTGCTAAGTAAGATACAGAAGGAGAGAAGCCGATCAGAACTTGGAGGCTCATGAAAAGATTGATGAACCAATGCTTTGTGTCAACTAATTTCAAGCAGGAGATGCTCCATGCATTCTGGCACCTAAGATAAGGTCGAAAGACTGTTGAAGAGTATTTACAAGAGTTTGAGACCTTGATGATGAGATGTAAGATTGTTGAGCCACAGGACCGCACCATTGCTAGATTCCTGAGTGAACTCCAAGATGATATTGCCAACATAGTTTAATTGCAGCCGTTCAACTCTCTGGACAAGCTAATCAATTTGGCATTGAGAGTTAAGAGATAAAGGAAGAGAAGGCATCAGAGACCGAGTAGACGACCTCAACAAGGTAGCCTTGAGCTTAAGAGGTATGCCGAGAGAAAAGGGTAAAGAAGAGGATGGAGAAAGGAGAGCCTAGCCGACCTATCTATGCCGAGTAAAAGATTGCTAAAAAAGAAAAGGCACCCAGCAACAAGGCTCAAGAAGTGAAATGTTTCAAGTGCTTAGGCTACTGGCACATTGCTTCTCAGTGTCCAAATAAGAGGATTATGGTTTTGAAAGGCAAAGGACCTAATGCTCGAGTAAAGAGTGAGAGTGATAAGAGCTCGGAAGGTGGATTGATCAAAGAAGATGTCTATGCCAAAAATCTAGATGAACTCTTATCCTTGACAAGTTAACAAGCTAACTTAAAGGCAAATCCCAAACAAAGGGAAAATTTATTTCACATATAGTACCTGGTGAATAGGAAGACCTGTTCCCTGGTTATCGATGGAGGTAGCTATTCCAACATCATCTCTGTTGAGTTAATAGGAAAGATGAAATTGCCGACTTACTTGCATCCCCGACCTTATGGATTAAAATGGTTTAATGACAAGGGTATGGTTCATATGCATAAAAGAGCGTGAATCACATTCAAGGCAAGACAGTATGAGGATGAGATGACTTCGACATAGTGCCTATGAATGCTGCGAACCTATTTCTTGGCCGATCATGAGAGTTTGATTGGAAAGTGATCTATTACGGATTCCTCAACACTTACACTATTCGGAAGGATGGGAAAAGCTATCTCTTAACCCTGATGAGCATTGAGGAAGTCCAGAGACACTCTGCCCCCATGGTAAAGCGAAAAGGGAGAAGGAGTTTATTTGGTATTCTGACCACACAATACTTAACATCAAAGACGACTTCCTTTTAAACCAACGGTAATGATGGGAATCGGCCTTCGACCAAATCCAAGCCAAGGTCTATCAATGCTTGTTGAGGCCATGTAACCAGAAGGACAAGAGGGAGGAAAATAAACACTCAGCATCAACTTTGTCATTAGTCGAGGTGCCAAGAAACCGTAAGGCCAAGTACTCGAGACTAAAGAACCACTTGGCATAGCACCGAGAGACTCATGTCGACTGATTCTAAAGCTCGGCAATTATGAGTCGACCTTTTTGGTGTCTCGGCTAAGCCATACGAGACTTCAAGGACTCTTTCCCAAACCCGTACATCCAACCGCCGACCCCGTCTGGTTTGAATTCTACTCCTTTTAAGACATGCTAAATGACTACATGTAGACTTCCCCTGTAAAACGCATAATTTTGTATTCTTGTACATGTTTTCCTTCGTTTTATTTATAGGCCTAATTATTTAGGGTTTAAGACTTTGTACATTATTTACAGTTTTGCCATTAAGGTTTAAGACTTAATATAAATAGCAACATTTATACTAACATAAAAGAGGAAAGACAAATAGTGAAGAACATTCCCCTATACAGAGAGTGAAACTTTCCTCTAAGCTATACTTGAGCTAGTAAAAGCTTGCATTTGCCAGATTATTGAGTGTTGATTAAGCTCTTTAATCTCTCCCATTTTCTTATCAATCTTGACTCCAAGATTGTGATGAGCCCTTCATTTGAACCGGTTAGTAAGTTGCATTTAACCCTCATTTAAATCTCGAGCGATATTTAGTGTTTGTGAGTTGTATTAAACCCTATTTCAAACTCAAATCCCTGATTGTATTTGTGTCTTAGTGAGTTATATGCATTCACATTCACTATCAAAACCTTTGTTTTCTCTTCCTGCTCTTCATACCCACTTAAATCCATGAATACCCATTTCTGTTCGTCCAACTCGCAAGATCATGATCAAATACAAATACCCGATCCCAAAGCTAGAAGACATATTGGATGAACTAAGTGGAGCTAAGATTTTCAGCAAGATTGATCTTAAATCTAGCTACCATCAAATCCACATGAGGCTAAATGATGAGTGGAAAACAACATTTAAGACTCAACATAGGTTATACAAATGGATGGTCATGCCCTTTGGCTTATCAAATGCCCCAAACACTTTCATGAGATTAATGAACTATGTGCTGAGACATCTCATTGGAAAGTGTATTGTAGTGTACTTTGACAACATCTTGATCTACAGTATTGACATGTCGAGTCACTGTGAACACTTGCGTGCTGTTATGGATATCTTCCCTACCGAGAGACTATTTGGCAATCTAAAGAAATGTTACTTTTCTTAGGAGGAAGTGGTATTCTTAGGCTATGTAGTCAATGGAGGAGGCTTATGAGTCAATGATGAGAAGATTCAAGCAATTATCGAATGGCTAACTCCTACTACTTGTGTCAACGTAAGAAGTTTCCACGGACTAGCTTCATTCTATAGGTGGTTCATCAGAAATTTCAGCACCCTCTCTGCACCACTAACGAGTTAACAAAGAATAACATTGACTTCTGATGGGGAGAAAGGGAAGAGAGGAGTTTTGTTGAGATAAAAGAATGATTGACCTCCGCCCTATGTTGTGTTACCTAACTTCAACAAAATTTTTGAGCTGGAATGCGATACGTCAAGCATTGGAATAGGTGTTATCCTAATGTAGGAAGGTTAACCAATTACCTTCTATAGTAAGAAGCTTCAAGGACCCCAGTTGAATTACTCCGTGTATGACAAAGAACTTTTGGCACCAATCCAAGCACTGCAAGTATGGTAGCAGTATTTACTACCAAGAGAATTTGTCATATATACTAACAATGAATCGCTGAGGTACCTTCGAAGTCAGACCAAGTTGTCGAAGTGGCAGGTGAGATGGGTTGAATTCCCTGAAGGATTCAATTTTGTAATAAAATACAAGTAGGGAAAGAGTAACGTAGTTGTAGATGCTCTTTCGAGAAGGCATGCACTTTTATATGAACTATAGACCCAGCTATTTACGTTCGTAAGTATCAAAGAGCAGTACTCTAAGGATCCACACTTTGGACCCATACTTGCATGATGTATTGATGGAAGAATAGTAGACGAGTATCATGTGGAGATTGGTTACTTGTTCTGAAGTGGGAAACTATGCGTGATGACTTGTTCCCTAAGGGAGTTATTGATCGGGGAAGCTTATAGTAGGGGACTCTCCGGCATTTTCGAGAACTATTAAATGGCTAATTCTTTTGGTCGAGAATGAAGAGTGATGTACATCGAGTTGTCGAAAGCTGTGCCGTGTTGTGCGCAAGAAGGCCAAGTGTCGAGCTGAGTAAGGGAAAGCAATGCCCCTACCTGTTCCAATGAGGCCATGGACTGAATTGAGCATAGACTTTATTCTCAGACTACTACGAACTGTCCAAAGCAAAGATTCTATAATGATCGTTGTGGATAAGTTCAGTAAGACAACACACTTCGTACCTTGCACCAAGACTAACGATGCTTTAGCTATTACTTCTCTTTTCTTGCAAGAGATTATGCGGATACAAGGCGTGCCGAGAAGTATAGTCTCTGATAAAGACCTAAAGTTCTTAAGCCATTTCTAAAGAATCTTGTGGCATCGGCTAAGGACCAAATTACTCTTCAATACCTCATGTCACCCCCAAACTAACAACCAAACAGAGGTGATTAATCGCACTTTGGGATCATTGTTCCGAGCTGCAATAGGCAAGAACTTAGCTAATTGGGATGTCTACCTACTAGTAGTCGAGTTCGCTCACAACCGAATAATACATGACACTACTAAACAAACCCCCTTTAAGATGATCTATGGATTTAATTCCGAGTTGCCCCTTAACCACACCCCTGTACCAGTACCCATGTAAGAGGACCTTGACGCCTCAGCCAGAGCACAACCCCTTCAACACATATACAATAAGGTCACTTGGTACATCGACCAAGCTGTTAGAAGAATATGAGAGAAGACTAAGGGTAAGATAGCTAAGCAATTCCAACCAGGAGGCTTGGTATGGCTCCACCTCAATAAGGAACAGTTCCCAAGCAAGAGGAAGAACAAAATATTTGCATGGGCTGAGGGACCTTTCAAAATCCTCTTGAAGATCAATGACAATGCCTATAGGTTAAAGTTGCTAGAAGATTATAAGGTTTCTGACACCTTCAATATTGCCGACCTCAATACATGTCACCTTAACGGAGAATTAATCAAAGACCATCTAGATTTGATCCTAAATCCAAATTAGCCCAGAGGGAATGATGGGAATCGAGCTACTGGCCCTTTGACCCGCAACTTAGCCTAAGGATTGGAAGGCTTAATGAGACAAATTCATTTACTCCAGTCAACTCCTACCAATGTTGAGTTCTTCATTGTCGAGTCACTCCTTAAGCCATGCCGAATGACTGCCAATCTCTCATAGATAGAATGTCGAGAAATGGATTACCGAAACAATATCGAATCCTCCCTCATGCCTAACCACTTACTCGGCACTACCCTTGTTGTCATGCCGAGGAGCCCTAGACTACATAAGCCGCCCTCCTCGAACAAGCTAGCCGGTTGTGCTACTTTATCCGCATCTTCTAATAACCTCACCAATATAGCATCCTTATGTGTACAGGACCACGTGTAGAATCCGCCCCACTAATTATTGCTTCTATGAATATTCATTTTTACCCTTTTGTATTGTTATACATTACTACTTTGGGATAGCACCCATTTTGTCTTTTCCCCTTTTAGGTAAGTTGCCCTAAATTCTTAGGTAGAAATACCCTTTGTATTTGTAAGTTGTAGGTAAATAGATCATCATTAATATACTTGAGTATTTTTCCTTCCTAGTGTAAACATTCTGTTGTTTTATGCTTGGCATCACTCTTATCCTTTCCCTTAAGCAAGGTTAGGTGACAAGTAACCTCACCGGACCAATTCGTACGTTATATCAAATTGTGTCATGAGTCATCGAAAGTTCCATTAATGCATTATATCCTCTGAAGCTATTTATAAGTTTTGCTTACTTTTCAGTTGTCATTCATTGCTTTCGCATATTTCCCCCATTAACTCTTTTGAGCTTTTGGCAAGCTTAGACCCATCTAGCGACCGGCCTTATTAGTTATTGGTTATAGTTCGTAATTAATTAGATAACACGAAAGTTATATGTGATTATCATGCTGTAATGTACGTTTGGGAGCCATTGTTCTTACCAATCCACAACATGCGAGCCAAACTCATCATCATGTGCTTAAGAGACTAGTCTCTTACTTTGCAATGACAATAGTAATAAAATGAAGATACACAAACACTTATCACATTCTCATTAGAAAAGATTAGTGATGGGAAGAGAAACTTTCATTGACAAAAAGCAGTCATCATTGCGCTTACATATGAAATGAAATGAAAACTAGAATAAAACCAGTGAGAACACATCATAACTACCAGTAGTTCTCACACTTCTTAGCTTATAATATACCTTCTATCTTCATAATATCATTGATTCACTTTCATTTCTTTGTGCCCTCATGACACCATGCATCCTCTTCTTCTTGAATGCTCAAGTCTGATCCTCTTCCCCTATAAGTAGTTGTGCTTTGGGGGGTTCTACTAAGGGTGTCTACCCTTCATTTATTTGTTCATCAAAGAATGCTGCTTCAGTAAAGTGAGACTTGTTATGTGTGAATAGGTTCTTTATTGTAAGAATAAGGACATCCTTCCCATTCCAGTGACCTTTCATATATTGATGCCGTGTCAAGGATATCATGTTATGATCATGTAGCCATGTCCTTCCTATAAGGACATGGTAAGATACAACACATCAATCTCATAGAACCATGTCGAGCTGTGGATAGATCTAATATTGAAATCTACTTTGACATGCCCTATTGTCTTTATGGAAGACTCATAGAAGCTACTGAGTATGATGGGTAGTTTTACTAAGTGTCGAATGTCTATACTTGTAGCTTTAAAAATAGACATTGGCATAACATTAAGTAAAGATCCATTATCAACAAATGTCCTCCTAATTCCCTATATAGGATGTGCTATAGAATGTTTCTTGTATTGTCATTATAAGATCTCCATAAGTGCAATTGTTTCCTTGAGCCATGCATCCTCATCAAAGCTAAGTAAATTAAAGAAATTCCTAACATTAGCAGTCTTCAATAAAGCAAGAACAGTGCTATCATCTCCATTTATCTTAATCTCAAGTCCTTCATGCTTAACTTCATATGCTTCAACTAGATGTATGCCCATATCTTCAACCTTTATGGGGTCGTGAGTGATAACATTCACAATGCCATGCTAGTTGTTGTGAACTGGAGGTAGATTATTCCCGATATCATTATCTTCGATGATTAGTTCTCCATCTTGAACTTACTCATTAAATATCTTTTTCAAAGTCCAACGATCTTTTGTAGGGTAACCTACACTCCTATGAAATCTGTAATACTTAGAGTCACTCTTCTCCTCATTTGTTGGTATACGCTCTATTCTTGGGAATCTAATGTTCCCATCAAGTAGCCATTAGTTGAGGGGTGTGTACACTTTTCCCATTAAGCATGGGTATATCAAAGATGGTTTAGTGCTTATAAGCTTTTCACTTCTAAATTTCTTTGCTCCTTTTGGATTCTCCTCTTAAGCTAAGTTCACTAATGGTGTGCTTTTATTAAATCTTGCATCTTCACCTCTTTGTCATGCTATTGAATTGTCAGTTTTTCGCACGTTCTCAACTAACATAGCAAAAAAAACCAATGAGAGGTTTTGAAGATGCACTGCGTACTTAGTAAGCATTTCTTAGATGCAAACCTTAACTAACTTTCTTTCATCACAAACGTCTTAAGGATGACCCTTTCTTCAGTGAAGCACTCAATGTAATTCATGAGATCATCCTTAGGCTTTTGTTGGATAATCCCAATGCTAGTAAGGATGACCCTTTCTTTAGTAAAGAAGAACTTCTCTAAAAACATCTAGCACATGTTTTGTCATGACCTTAAGGGGACTTAGTAGGATTATCCAAAATTTTCATATCACGTATGTACCTATAATATGAAAATCGCTTTATAAGTTAAAAATTGCAAGATTCTAAATAATTAAACACTAAAGTTTTCAATTTCAAAATAATTAATCTACTGTAAAACATAAATAACTATAAATAACCAATATTCTACAATTCCTCATAACTGTAGAGAATTAGTATCTCCTACCAAACAATAAAATTACGTAGTAAAGATCTAAAATTTAAACTTTACTAAAATTACAAAATTTAGGTGTAAGAATAGTAATTACATTTAATGTTCCAACTAGCTATGCAATATATCTTTAGATTCTATCTTTCAATTGCATCTCAATACTTGTACTCAACATTCGGTTCTTAGCCCATGCTTAAATAGCTATCAACCTACAAAAGAAAATTATTGAAAAGTAAGCTATACGAGCTTAGTGAAGTATCCCTTATACTATACTGACAAGCAGGTTATCAAACAATTAGTTAATAAACATATAAATGTAT
Organism: Lumnitzera littorea; assembly: GCA_024138015.1. Lineage (NCBI taxonomy): Eukaryota > Viridiplantae > Streptophyta > Magnoliopsida > Myrtales > Combretaceae > Lumnitzera > Lumnitzera littorea. The sequence goes on from JAMXBB010000002.1 coordinate 49,386,075, forward strand.
GGACAAGCAATATGCTAAACAATATATATGCAGTTGATCGGTGCTGCATACAACATCAGATTTAAAACCCTCTAAAATAAGGTTCCAAAGTAAGAGTTGGAGATACATCAGCACTAATCACAATAGGGTTCTAACACTTAAGTTTTTAACCATATATATAGTTTTCTATATACAACAGTTTAATAGTACACAAATTTCCAAGTTTAGCGGTGAGTTGACCCTTATAGCCCATGCTTACACCCTATAGCGGTAGTCTCTAAACTCGACCTTTAACTACCTATAGTTAGTATCTCCGGTGCCAAGAAAACCCACAAGCCAAGAGTAGGGTCTTATCTTATTGTACCAATGCTCATATACTGTAATAATCAAATCATATAAGAATCTATCCCTACAAGGCTTTTCATTACTAACTGCGTAAAATAATGGCCAGAACATTATCTACAATATTTGTGCTTATGTATGATTCATTTAATTTTAGTTAAATCAAATATGATTAAATCAATTTATGAAGCGATCAACTAATATCAACAAACCATTCAATTATACAATAATAAATCAAGCAACTAGTTATTCAACTATTATGTTTCACAACATTTTACACAACACACCACCAATATTCAAGCATAGACATAACTAAAACCTCCATGCATTAAGTTATTAATATTTTCTTTAGGTGCACTAATTACAAGCAAAAAACAAATATAGAGTTATCGAGGGTACTCACTCATCCATAGGGTCAGCTTGTCAAGGATCATAGTAGTCTACTGATAGATTAGTGTTTGTATCAAGATCACCTAATATTTAAGAAATTTGTAAGGTAATAGGGAATTTGGTGAAACACTAAACTATATACATATTTAGTAATAACTACCTAAACTAGCTACTTATTTGTATAAAACTGTCGGTTTTAGTATTTTTGTCAATTGCGTATAACTTTTTTCGTTTTAACTTTGATTTTTATAAACTTATAGTTGATTTTTATCGTTTTTGGACATACTTTTACGTAGTAGGGTTCATTTTGGACGATGCAATTTACATTTTTCATAATGGTCTAAAAATATTATAAAATTCATTATTTTGACTTAAATATTTATAAATTATTATTTTAAGATTTTCATTATAGATTTATGATTTAATAAATATCTAAGTTTTATCTTTTTTTCTGTAATTTTCTTATTTTTTAAAGTCTATTTAATAACAATTTACTTATTTTAATATTTTTAAGGTTAAATACTTATTTAATTCACTTTTTGCTACTTTAATAATTTCCAAATTAATTGATTATTTTATTATTAATAATTACGAATTTAATTAAAATTATAAGGTGCTGACGTAGCAGCTTATAAGGGGTTCCATGTGTCCTTTTATGGATTTTTTTTTATATTTTCCATTTTTCCTAATTTGTAATTTTACTTAATATTTATACATATATATCTATCTATTATTACAATTTGCCAAATTTTATAAATTAATCCATTTTCTTCTATTCAAGGCTCATGGTATAAATATATATATATTAAATTACTTTATTTAATAATTTAGTATTGTAGTATATTGTACATATACAATTTAGGTACATACATGTACTTATACTATACTATACTAATATACGTATTTTTATACTTATACATACACTTGTATACTTATATTTTCTTATCTTATTTATATATAAATATATATATGTAAATTTACAATCTAAACCTAAATATACTATATACTATACATATATATACATATATATTTATATGCGTACACGTAGGTATTTATATGGAAATAATGAAAATAAATCAACCTATATACTATATACGTATAACTATCTGTGCCGTATATTTATATATTTTGATCTTATCATATATATATATGCACATAATTGTATATATATACATATATATAGGCGCATACATAGATATATGTACAAGAAAATAAATTGAACAATATATATATATATGTTTAATTACATGTATAAATATTTTAATACAAAGAAAAGAAATTACAAGATCAACTATATTACATATTCCCTAAATACATAATACTACAAAATAAATACATATCATATGGCTATAAGAAAAACTAAGTATAATATACATACTAAATAATCACCCCTTGGTGATGTCTTGAAGCTTGTAAACCAATGACTCTTTTTTCTTTTTCTTAAAATTGATATGAAGTTAATAAGCTATCGATAATTAGATATATAATTAGGGGGACGGTGGATTATGCGTAATAGTTTCAAGAACATGAATCAGAAATGAAAGGAAGATGAAAAAGAAATGGAAGGAAAGAAGAAAGACAAGTTTCAGTGAAAGGAATAGGTTGTGGATTTGTGTTATTTGTTTGAGTTTGATTCTTGTAAAGTAAAAAAATGAAAAAGTCAAGGATGTGCAGCCGGTCAAGAGAAAAAAAAAAAAAACAAAGTAAAAGAAGAAAAAGAAAAAGAAAGAGATAAGATAGTAATTATTAGATTTGATACCTAGCTTATTTATTCATTTGGTTTGATCTACATAATGAGCACATGTAGAAAAATAAAGCAAACAAAAAGGTAGCTGAAACATGATTCTAGAAGAGGAAGTATAGAAGAAGAAAAGGAAAAAGAAAAAGAAGAAAAAGGGCAAAAAAATTACAAATTATCAAGTTGAATTTTCTAAATATATAATTATAAAATTATCAATAATTACAAAATAATATTCGTAATTTTATAAATTTTATTAATTAATTATTACTCATTACATTTGTAAGATTTAGGAGTTATCTCAACTCATTTATTAACGATTTTACGCAATTATGCGTGTTAGTCAATAATCGTATTCGATTAGGGTTTTATTATTTTTAGGATAAATTTACTCGTTTTATAAGCTTAAGGTTATAGTTTCAAGGTTTTTGTCAAGTTGAAGTTCAATTTTTGGTATCTACACATGTATAAGGTTTAGGGTTTTTATTCACGATTAAGGTTTCAATAAAATTTTTAAGATTTTTATATTCATTTTAGGTTTTAAATTTAAAATTTTAATCAATCTTAAATTTATCAACTTTATTAACTTAAAGAAAATTACCTATAATACTCGAGTCGTTTGCATGCTCAAAAGCTAAATTTACGAGGTTTACATGTTCCTCTATGAATCAACCAACCTTAGAGGAAGGTTAACATATAAGGTGTACACCTTCTCAATGAGTAACTTAGAAAATTCTTTCAGTTTCAAATCATCATCTAAACTATATGCTTCTAGGGCCTCAATGAACTTTAACAAGTATCCATTGGCATTCCCCCTCTTACTATTAAACAACACGAACTTCAAACTTACATAGTCCTTAGGTTATGACTTCGCAACAATGCGCTGGTGATATGAGAGCTTCAATTCTAGTACCCTAATCATAGACTTCACTTATATCTCTTTTAAATACATGTCCAAATCTTCTTTAATCACAAATGAACTTCTCTAGATAGATGCTTTCGCCCTTAGTGACATCACAAGAGTTGAGTGCATAGGTGCGAGATTCACAGGTGTAGAGCTTGTAGGCATAGGAACCATCAGTGTTGGTTATGCAAAATCAACAATTGTGACACGTGGTATAGCACATGAGGATAATGAGCCTCCAATCTAAACTCTTTGATTCCTTACTTTAGGTAATGAATCTTGCATTGTTGTAAGTTCCACTATCGGAAGTTGCTCCTCAACTTTATGAGTGACTTGCTCATTGATAATAAGAAGGTCGAGTGGTTTGTGTTGTTACACTACATTAGAAGGATTCAAGGAAGTTGTTCCCTATTGTATGGCAACAAAGGTAGCCAAAGTAGGCACACATTAAGGAAACATAGTCATAAGTTTAGTCAAGTCCTAATTAGTCTCTTGCAGCTCACACGTTAGTTAGGCATTGTCAAGGACACCTTCCTGTATGCCATCTCCTTGATTAATGCCTTCAGATAGAGATAAATTTTGGTCATTGGTCACAATAGCAACATCTTTCTCTTAATTAATTTTATCAGTAGGATTAGGTTGTCTTTGCCTTAGGAGTACCATGATGTGAGTCCAGTAAAGTCGTTAAAAATGTAGGTGTATGGATATGGATGCAAGAGTCACATTGCGCTGTATGTAATTAGGGAATTGACTTAAGTAACTCATGTGGAATGATCAAAAGAGAAGTATAGGAAGGAGGAGTAAGCAACTTTAGTAAGGTTCCAGCATGCATGGTAATAGGTAGAGGAGTATGATGGCATCAAACTTCATAATTGATGAATAAAGTGGTAAAGTTCTTAAGGTGTTTCAGTGTTTGATCTTTGAGAAAAAATTCTAATAGAGTAACGGCGTTAATGAGGGTTTTTTTATTTTTTTTCTTCTTTAAATGAGGATGTGAATGGGATATTTATAGGAAATAGTAGTTGATCCTATTTATTGGATCATAATGGTGATTAATGGTTAAGATTGAAGCCTTTTATTAATGAATCTTAAGTGGCCTATTTTCGTAGGTTTAAGCTGAGATAAAGACTTTATTTATTATTTTAATATAAGCTAAATTAAGAAAGGTTAGATCAGACGGACTGATCCAATAGGCTCTACTCCAAGCTTACAATGCCAAAACTCTTTTGATCATCTTGGATATTCAGACTTGACTCTTTAGGCTTTGTTATCTTAGCTCAAAGAGTTAAACCCAATTAATTAATTGGCTTAAAGTCTAAACTTAAATTTAACCCTCCATAATTTTCAACTTCAAATTGATAGGAGAATTTAAATGCACTCCTTTTGGATAAAATATAATTGGTTATTACTAATTTAAATTACTTATGTTCCCAAAAACTTAAATAATTGAACATAAGAAGTTCTACATCAGTGGAGGCCATACAAATTTCTTCAAAAACAATTCTATTCACTTCACTGAATGGAATTTAGGGAGAATGAAATTAGAATTCCTAAGAAATATAATAAGGGTATAATAATTACTACCTTGTTTAGTTATATTTATAAACAATTTAAAAATAGATACATAATAAAACTTTAATGACTAAATTACCCTTCATCTATTTTATTTCTCAAGCAATCAAAAAGTAATAAGTAGTGGTAGCGGTAATCGACTGTAACAGTAGCAATCAATGGCAGTTGCGGCTACGGGTGGTGGTGGTGGCGACAGAAATAGCGATGGTAGGTAGTGATGGTGGTGGCAATGGCAATAGGGGGTGGCGGTAATAGGGGGTGGTGGTGGCAACAATGATGGGTGGTGTTGGTGGTGATGATAGTGGTTAATGGTGGTGTTAATGGTAATGGTAGTAGTGACAATAACAGCGGTGACATTAGTGGCGATGATAGTAATGGCAATAGGTGGTAGCAGTAATGATGGTTATAAACCTTGTAAAGTTATTGGTTTAAGCCCTAAATTAAACTCAAGTACTTTAGATAATCTCATGAATCGATAAGACTAAGTAAAATAAAATTTTTATTAAATTATGAATTTGAATATATTATAAGTAAAAAAAAAAAAAACCTAAAATTTGAATTAAAACATTAATCACGTACAAAAACCTTAAACCCTATATACGTGTAAATACTCAATATTAAACTTAAACTTAACAAAAATCCTTAAACTATAACTTTAAATTTATAAAATAAATAAATATACTCTAATAGTAATAAAACCCTAAATGAATATAATTATTTACTAATACGCGTAATCGCGTGAAATTATTAACTAACTCGTTGAGATAACTCTTAAATATTATAAACATAATGGATAACAATTTAATTAATAAATTTTATAAATTTTCAATATTATTTCATAATTATTAAATTTATAATTTTTATATTTAGAAATTTCTAATTTTTCTTATTTTTCTTTCCCTTTTTCTTTTTCTTCTTTTCTCTTTCTTTTTCCTTTTCTTTTTCTTCTCTAATTTTTCCCTTGCCACGTTGATATTTAGAATCATGTTTGGCAGATTTTTACTTGGGTTCCTTGTCCACATGTCTTCAGTATGAAGATAAAACAAAAGATTTAGATAAGCTCCTTGTCAAATCATTTAATAACTAATATGCGTAATCACATGTCTTTACACCTGCTAGAGCAAACACGCATCTTCATCCTTTTGTTTTCTTTTCTTTTTTCACCTTTAAATCAAAATACAAAGACAAACCCCTTACATATCTCTTTCACTTTGGTCTTTCTAACTACTTATTTCAATACTCAAGAGAAGGAAGAAGCTTTATAATCAACTAATCATCAAATTACTAGGTAAAGTAAATAAGTAGTATGTATATTATATTTATTTTGTAATAGTCATCTATATGTACTCTTTTATATACATGTATTTTGTATAATCTCATATGTATCATAGGAGTATATAGTGAATTTACATGTATCCTATTGTTTTTGCATGAAAAATCTATGTATATGTAATCAAAGGTATGTAAAAATAACACTTCCTTATGTTATGTATTCATATATATATAAATACATAGGTATACTCAAGTGTACATACATGTTATATTTGATTCTATAGGTATTTGATACAAAAGGATTTGTGTGTGTGTGTGTGTGTGTGTGTGTGTGTATATATATATGTATATATATATGTAATAGCATGTATATTATTTTCTTAACAGATATGTATATATGTATGTATGTATGTATAAAGTACTAAAATACTAGTATAATATATATATGTATTGTATTTGTATGTATGTATGTATAGCACATATAATATATCTAGGTTTATATTATTAAATTACAAAAGTATATATGTATAAATAAGTCAGGGAAACTAATTACGTAAGTATATATATACGTATATTAATGGTATATTATGTATAAGTATACAGGTATACTTAAATAATATATGTGTAAAATATTATAATATTAAATTAATAAATAAAGTAAGATAGTATATATATATATATATATATAATTATGTATGTCGTGAGTTTAAAAGAAAAATAAAAATGATTAATTTGTAAAATTTAATAAAATATAATTATATAAATATTAAGTAAAACAAAAAATAGGAAAATTTTGAAAAATATACAAATTCATGAAAATAACACGCAGCACCTTCTCATATTGTCACGTTAGTATTTAATAAAATTTAATTAAATTAGTAATAATAATAATAAAATAATTAATCAATTAGAACATCATTAAAATAGCAAAAATGAATTAAATAAGTATTAAATCTTAAAAATAACAAAATAAGTAAATTGTGATAAAATAGACTTAAAAAATAGAAAATTACAATTAAATCACAAATATGTAAAGAAAGGCTTAAAATAATAATTTATAATTAATTAAGTCAAAATAATAAAATTTATAATATTTTACACTATAATGGAAAATGCGATTTATAGCATCCAAAACGGATCTCGTTATGGGAAAGTACATTCAAAAATAATAAGGACAGATTATAAGTTCATAAAAATCGGGATTAAATTGAAAAAGTTATATGCAATTAACAAAAAAGCTCGAACCGAAAATTTTATATGAATAGATAACTAATTTAATTAGTTATTAGTACTAAATATATGAATAGTTTAGTTATTTAACTTAAATACTTATTACTTTTCTTATTTCTTAAATGTTAAGCAATTAAGAGATTGAGACTGATCTACCAATAGATTATTATGATCCTTGACATCAATCATGACTAAGTAAGTACTCCTAATGATTTCATACATGTTTGTATGTATAGTTAGTGAATATTAACTAATATTAATAATTGGATGTTGTGTGAGGTTAGGTTATGCATGTGTATGATACAATTTGTCAATTGTGAAATTACTTTAAAGCATGATAATGTATTGTTTGTTGCATAACGAATTCAATAGGAATTAACTTGTCTATGATTTTGATTGATCATATAATAATTGGACTTAATGATATCAAACTTAAACTAATTAAATCGGAAAATGTATAATCGTGCATTGCATAACTAATTCTGACCATCACATCATATGAAGGTAGCAAAAGATTATAGTGTTTTAGTATGGTACATAATTACAATATAATCTTACATTGACCCGCAAGAATACCGAGCATTGAAGGTACTAACCACCTGGCTAAAAGTCAAGTCAAAAGACTTCTATTTAGGGATGAGTGTGGATTGTGAAAACCCACTTACAATCATACTTGAAACTTAGTTTTAATTAAAACTGAAAATGGATATACCATTTGATTTTTAAATATGAAATGCAAAGTTTCATAGTATTAATAGTTCAAGTATGATACTCAGATTTGATTAATATCGTATATACTTCAACTCTGACTTCGGAAGGCGTTAAATCTAAATTACATACAATACCTAATTACCTATATGTATTTATATGGTATTCTATGTATTCATACATTCATATATTTGAATTTAATTGTTAAATAACTTGTTTATAGTATGGTTGAGGAATACCTTACTAAATTATTTAGCTTACACCCCTATATACTACTTGTGCAAGAGGACCTATTTGTTGTTTTAGGTCACAGGATACTCAAGGTTAGTGAATCGTCTTGAGATTAGTGTGAGTATAAGTGTGAGGTTAGAGATAAAAGTATATGTCTATTATTGTAGCAAGATCTTGGAAACTTCTTATGTAATACACTGTATTATTAATTTACTTCCTAGCATGTTAAAGACTTAGTATATGTATTATATATATATATATATATATATATGTTTAATAGTCATGTTATTATAACTATGTTATAATATTATTTGTGTATGTATAACTCTTGAGTTGTTAGTTGTAGTAATAACCTTATATATCGCATAAATGGTTGTCAATTGAAAAGATAATCAATCTACAATCATTTGTACGATACACAACGTCTTTTATGATTAGGCTATCCCTTGAGTCGTGATAATGGTAGTTATTGTTAAATTAGTATGAGGTTATTTTTTGAAAAAAATATGAAATTTTGTGAAGACTTATGAATTTTTTTATTGAATTAAGAAATCTTTATTACTTAATTTCATGTAATATGAATTTCGACAGAATTGTAATTTGAAGATAAAAAATCAAGTAAATACTATAATAAAAATTAAAAAGAAATAAAACTCCAATTCTTTTTAAGTGAACAAAGTATTATAGTTTTCTCGATCATGAGATTTACGAGAATCTTTTCGAACATAAATATGTGTCAGAACATTTTCGTCAATTTAGTGGATGACCACCAATTAAAATTTGTTGCAAACAGATGTTAAACTCATAATTTTAATGTGGAACAGCAAATATATGGATTCGACTTCAACTACAAGAATTATCATTGTTTCGGAACTTAGAACAGCAGCAAAACCAATCAAAATGTGTTGCAAAAGAAATTTCATCTTATGGATACAATTTTTTATTTTTCTTTTTATGTGCCATGTCGTTATCTATTTATAATTTCGGACGTGCTTTTATGATGGTGGATCTCCTAAGGTAGAGATCTCGATTCATGCTTACAAATGTCTTTCATTCTATCGTGGATTCTAACTAATGTCTTTCATACAATTCCATTGTGGTAACGGTCCAGAATACCACCTATATCGCACCTAATAATAAACGTTTTCTACGGGATCCAGAGCTAGGAGTTCCACTTTGACTTATCTTCCACGTGTTCGCTCATTCCTCGTGATTTGAACTTGAATCGATGGAAGCTACCGATTAATAACCTCTTTCTCTTTTCATCTTTTTGTCTTTCTATGCCCAAATAGTACGCGCATTAGAATATAACTATTGGAGGTGTGGAAAGAAAAAATAATCTGCGTGGTCCTTTCTTAGTATTTTCATCATTCATTTATAATAGTCTGAGCAAACTAATAATTTCTTATTCAATCTCCCCGTATTGCATTTGATTTATTAGAATAATATAAGATCGGAAAGCAATAGTAAGGCCGTAGATGTATTATTATTTTCCAGTCATGGATTTTTTACAATAAAAAGTTACATTTATAATCAGGATATTTTTGGAATAGAAAATTAGATTTAATGACTAGAATAACAACTCTTCCGGTGAAGAAAATTCTTTAGGCATATTATTATTTTATGATCAAGGATATTTTTTATATAGAAAGTTATCTTCTATCATAAGGAAAGAATAAAAAATTCCACATTATATGGAATAAATATTGTTTACGGTATAGTTTTCGATAAACCAAAATAAGAGAGCAATGATTCCGTAATTAACGAAGGCAGAATGCGATTCCAGTGAAGTGTAATATTGAATGCCTTTCTACACTTGAATAGAGAAGTTTTGTACTGTATGAAAGTAGCATATGTTTTTCTTTTAACGAATGTTAATGTAGGACTTCCAAATCTAATTTGCCATCATAAAATGATCAAGTAAATCGTATTGAAGTAGCATAAGATGTATATTTATACCCTATGTGGAGTGATAGTGGATTTTTGGGTTTTCTCCGCTAGGTTATTACCTAGTAGTACCGCTTATTTTACCTATCTTGTATTGCACGGAATTATATTCTTTATTAAGAATACTTTATGTTTTCTTTGGCGTTGTTGATTTCATAATTTAGTGATAAGTCAATTGATTCATGGAAACCAAGTGATCCATTATGAAATTCCGAAGCATTTTAAATGTTATACAAAGTATTGTCACGTCTTATCTGATATTTTTCCAGCTCCTGTGAAGTGCCCTTATATGGGTCCCGTCCATTAGCAATCATATTCCATCCCACCTAGCTTAAACTCTAATAGCATATATACACACAAATATACTTTCAAAATAATACTATACATACTGAGGTCACTATAGCTAACTGATCATGTGCAATAGGTATGTTGGTTGACTTAGGAGATACTTGAGCTGATAACACATTGAGGAATGTCATTAGGAAGAGGCACAGGAGGAAGAACGGATAAACTCAGTATCTTGAATATGCACACATGTGATAGTTGATCAAACTCGATGTTCTCAATCGTTTTTTATTGAATTGCTTGTTTGATCCTCTTTGAAGTAATTCTAATAGAGTTTTGATGTTTGTCTTAAGCTTACCAATATTCTAAATGATAAAAGAAACCTCATATTTATAGAGTTTGGATGTTAATCTTATCTATCAGATAGCTTTAAGAGGATGGCTGAAATTGAATTCCTTTATTGAAACTTATTCTCTCCTTTAGCCTTAATGAGTTTAGATATAGGCCCAAATATAGTTAAGACTTTTGTTAGCTAAAAAAAGTCCATTATCATTATTATTTGACTTAAAGAATAACTCAACCTCCTTAAGGTCTAATAAGACCAAATGAAGCCCAAATAAAGCCTAAATAAGACTAAAAGAATTGTTTCTGAGTTTATTTTTCATACACAAGATAATCGAGAAAGGTCAAGAGTTAAATATCCAATCCGACTACTCCCATTCTAAGCTTACCAAACCAAATCTTTTTGAAACATCCCTAAACGGGCCGCTTTCCCAAACTCTGTCACTAGCTCGAGATATTAGTCCATAGTATTAAATTAGGTTAAATGCCTAATTATCAAAATGAATCTCTATACGCTTTAGCCATTATTTGAAATCTTTTTATTTTTTTTTAGTATTTATAGTTTGGATTATCAAATTTTACACCTGAACTTCAAAATTATTATATATCATGCACAATTAAAATTTTACTTGTCTAATTCACCATCTTTAACATCTTTAAAAATATAACATAAAACATAAACATTTGTTGAAAAATACAAGTGTATATGATATTGTAAATTCAATCAATAAAAGATCGATTGGGTAGGACATTGAGTAACTTCTAATTTCAAGTGTGTAAAATGCAAAAACTCTCTAAGTTTAAGTAATAATTTTAATATAATATTTTCTGCCTCCCACAAATAAGTTATTCAGTTTTTGCCCTTTCTTTAAAAAAAATTCATGAATTTTATACAACTTTCCTAAACTAAAAACTAAAGATTTGTCCACCTCTTAAGAAAAAATATTTGATACATGGTACACACTCACTATATATATATATATATATGTGTGTGTGTGGTATATAACTATCTTTTATATATATATATATATATACACATGATAATATGGATAATAGATTTTTAAGTATTTATCCACCTCACGTTTTCAAATCCTATTGGTATTCGTAAGTCTTTTATTGACTCTTGTTCCGGAATAATGTTAAGAAGTAAGAAGGTTGATGTGAAAGGTGACCGTTAACTAAAATCTTCCTAACCCTAGAATTTGTATGAGCGAGAGATCTTTTTTAGCTTGCTAGAGATAGAACCCAGCCTAGCTCTAGAATAATTCAAAGCGAATATATTAAAGTTAAAGCAACAGCCTATTAACGAAGGCGACATCCAAGCCAATCACCTGCATGAAAGTCACAAGGGATTTGAGTGATGATGGAATACATTTTCACGAAATGAAATTTCGACCACTGGCCATTGCGGTAAGTGTACTGCAAAATACCAGTTGGTATATGCATATATGTTAAATCCATCGTTCAAAAAGCATCATTAAATATAAATGAGGTTTATCTATCTTTCTTACCAAAACAAAGCACCACAGTGGTTTTGGATCAACTTGTGTATTCAAGTCGACCGTAACTCAATAACACGGTAGAAACAAACACAACAGTTCTTAAGATTTTTTAACATCAAAATCAACAAAATAATCGGAAGCAAAGTTTTGTTCATCTATTTTGTTTCAATTTCTTGATTATAGGTGTTTTGCACTCCGTGTTTGATCAAATCCACCAAAACATTCAGTCGGCTCATAATTGAACTCTTGAAGGGTCTTATAAGACTAAAACATAACCTAAGTTTGGTGGCTGTTATCAACAACCACGACTAAAATATTGGTTTTTCATCATTCTAATCATGACATATACATATAAAGCTAAAAAGCTCCTTATTCTTTCTAAACATTATTCACACAACCTTATTTGATGGATATATAGTGTCTGATTTTTTTGTGAGAAAAGGGAAGAGATATATCAATTGTTAGGTGGTTCTGTAATCACATATTGTAATGTATCTATATGTATACATTCAAGATGCTGGCTTTTGTCAACAATCATGACCAAAATATTGGTTTTTTCATTGTTCTAATCTGTCATACACGTACAAAGTTGAAAAGCTCCTTTAAAAATAAAATAAAATAAAATTATTCAGACAACCTTACTTGATGCTAATATAGTGTGTGAAAAGGGAACATATATCGATTGTTAGGTCATTCTTTAATCATATATATATATATATATTTTCAAGACGCCTTCACCATTTCACCCTAACCCTATCATTGCTCAACCTATACCATGGGCACAAAATTTTTAAATTTCATGGAATACTTGGCCAAGATATCTTATTAGATTACTGTAAAAAGAAAGATAAGATGTTTCTTCATAATTGCACCATTATCATGGCATCTTGACGTCAATCCTCATAGGCATATTTATTCTATTTGTTGACACGGTGCAATGCGTTCTTCTTTTCAGAGAGTGAGAGTACGTCACGTAAACATGCATTTGTGATTTAACTGATACTTTACACGAATTTCATGGGTTCCTTGTATTCCAATAGCAAATACATTTAAATTACTATGTAGAGATAAAACTTCTAGATTTTTAGAATATAATTTTACTATTATATAACTTTTAAAAATATAATTATACACTGCAAATCACTACTAAAGCCATAAAACTATTATCCTTTATGATTGTTTAAGCACAGTTTTGAGTTTTATCTATGGTTTGAGATTTATTTACATATTTTCAAATGATATGGAGAGATAAAAAATTCAAAGAATTCATTTACTATTGGGTTTATAATTATCCATGTATGTATATATATATATATATATATATATGACTTTTGAAAGCATAAAGCTTTTCGAAAAGATGAAAATTGTAAACGTACCTAAATGAAGATAAAGGGAGTAGACCCTTCAAAGCATGAGTGAATTAATCTATGGCCGCAATCCAAAAGTCGCAATGTTTAGGTAAAACTTAAAAATATTGAAGTATGTATGGATGGATTTTAATTACCCAGTTAAGTTACAAAGCAAAGTCCCAACAACTAAAAGAACATGTAGATGTAGATATTAAATCAGCTCCCTGAAATTTGTATACTCTTTGAAAGTTCAACTTTGCTACATAGATTTCCATACTGGGCCAATCCCAGATATATATACATATATTCCTTAGGGTCTTTCGTCTATAAAACTCCCACCCAAATCATTCACAACCTTAGCCACCTCAATAAATTCAAATTTCACATTTTTCCATTTTGGCTGGTCCTGATGCTAATACGCAAATTCGGTATTCAATGGAAATTTGAATGGAAGTAAAATTTTATTTCGCAAAAATGGAATAAATAAGGAATTGATATTCTATTATATTACTTTGTTTAAAAATGCAAAAGAGAAAAGAAAATGGGTTAAGAACAGACATGACACATCGATTATACCCTAATATACTCTAAATCTTTTGTATTTTCCTCTTCCTATTCCTCTACAAGCCCTCGAAACTCCAACTCCGCCTTTCCTATGAAATAGCCACCTGAAGGCACCCGCCGTCAAACTAGAGGTTAGATCGACGAGATCATGAAGAAAACTCTGTGTTGCCGGTTAGGTGGTGGTGGAAGTGGAGTTTGAAAGGAATTCTTGGAAAAATAGTTAATGGATGACTGTTTTGTAGCCTCTACTAGAGGAAATATTCTTTTATATGAATATATGTACTTATATTTTTTCTATTGTAGAGTAAACGGCTGAAATACAATATAACGCTTACCATTTTATGGAAAATAAGAGATGCAATAACTATTCCCTCCCATGATTGTGATTGTGACATACATCTTATATGAAAAGACTTTGGTGCTCATACTTTCACAACTCATTCACTTCACTAAATTAAAATTACTTAAACTCACAAATCTTTTTCTTCCAAATTTAAGCAGACTAATATGAAGCAGCTTTTTCTTCAAATTGTGCAACAAATAATATTATTCATTAGATTATAAGAATGAATCAGTGGCTACATCAATCCCCTCATATATGTTTCCAAATAAAGGCTCGGTACGGTCATCAATGCACGAATCAAGCTGTTTTCACTTAACCAAGTTTATCTCATTTTAAACTTAACTCGATTCGAATTCAATTTATAGATAAGTCAAACTAAAAATAAAACTTATTTATTTAAATAAACCAAATTAAAACCCTTGTTTAGACTCGCAATTCAAATAAATTATATTGTTAATGAAGAGGATCGTGAGTAAGCCTACAAGTAGACTCATAAAATAGTCATATATATATATATATATATATATTATATGAGGTATATATAATTTGATTTTTGTTCATTACTCTTCATCCATTTATTTATAGATTTATATATTTGGTATATTTAGTTTGTTCAATTTTATTTTATACCCATAAGGTTACATATAAACCGAGCTACTTGCGACCTATTTGAGTTCAACTTGCTTTACGCTCAGCTCAATTCAATTAAGCTCAAAATTGAACTAGTTAATCTAAACAAGTCAAAATCAAATCTATAATTTTCAACCTTAATAAAAGCTTAGGTTGGTTAAAACTTGATAATTTTTAAATAAGTCGAACTTAAACTTTCGAAAATTTAACTTGATTTATTTACAACTCTAATTACTTGTATAATTATATGAGATACAATCCATATTAAGTTCAATTACATACTTGCACGTTACAATCAACCACCATACAGGAATGGGGGACTAGTGGTGCACGACCATTCTTTTCTCTAACACCTTCCGATTTATTTATTTATTTATTTTTCATTTATATATATGTACATATATTGGCACGTTGTATCTCGTTATACATAATCATTTAAAACATGTAATTTAATGAAAGATCCAAGGAACTAATGTCCCGTGAGAGAACAAATGTGGCATGTGCTATTGTCGCATAGTAGTAATACGAATCATATGCTCTTTGTTATCTAACTATAATTACCCATTACATACAATTGAAGCTATCTACATCACCTTTTATAACTTTTAGGCCTGTATAGGGGTTGAAAAATGGTATAGAGGGCAATGATGATTTTAGGTTAGTTCTAGATAAAGAGAGTGAAAAGTGGGACATCTTCGAAGTGAGGACCAAGCCAACCATGGGCTGAACATCCTCTTCTTATCGGACTTCCTTTAATGTGGGTCCTATTATTGATGGCCCCTCCGCCCATCAAATCCAGCAACTGCGGTAGGAGTTCAGGCGTAGGAGTAGGACTGGACTAGGACAAAGTGTATTCTCTAGTCCACCGCTATGCTTACTAGGCCCACCTCCGAGCCGATGAGGAAGCGCAAGTTCCAATTTATTAAGTCCTTCCGTCATGGGTGGGTCGTAGAGTAGAGTATAAATGAATGAAACTGGTTGCTTTTCGACTCCAATGGCTTATCTGAGTAACTTCTAAATCCTAAGGATGGATAGGCTTTCAAGGTTAATTGATCTCAAGGAAGCTTAAGTTTTCTCTTTAATTTTGTCCATTATCAAGTTTTAATGCGAATCAAGTTGAATTAAATTCAAGTTTCAATGCAATTCCAATTAAATGATTTATAAGCTTTTGTAGCATAATAAATGGAGCTTGAGCTATTAAATCTCACTGTATTTGAAATAAAATGGTTTGAAAACTAAGTTTTAAGTCGAGCACCGAGTACTTTTAACATTGAAACTATCTAATTTAAGAGAAAAAAAGAAGCGATTCATGAATAACTAAGGCCCAATGAAGGTCTTTTCCCATTATCTCTCTATTTTTTATTTTGTCGATATGATCTTTTTGAATTATCACTCAATTTTCCTTTTTTACATGAAAAAGAATGTAATAACATCAAAATTTAAAGAAAAAGCATGTAAATTTAACACTCGTCACTAGGCTTGAGATGCTTATTAAACATTACGGTGTAGGTAAATCCCAATTCTAAACTCTTAGAACATGTTCCCAAAAGGTCATGATATGATTTCTCACTAGTCTTAAATCATTCTGGAATTTATGCTATATTCACTATGGGTCTTCACTTCATTGAATAAACTGTATTTATATCTCATGTTCAAAAAACTATAATCATCATATAAAATATCCCTAAATAATTACAATCGAATTAGATTAATATATTAAATATTTAAGAAATCTAGACTACATAATGCTATCTTTTTTTTTTTTTCCTTTTTGTTAAACTATCTACTTTACCTTCTTTTTCTTTTTTTTTTAACTTTAGGCCCAATAGTTAAAGTATCCAGTTAATGATAGAAATATTAGCTAATTTTAGTAGCTTGCTAATCAAATAGCTATAAACTATAACCTTACAGTGCTAATGTCACGAGCTGTTTTCCCAAGCTCATTTTTTTATTTTATACATTATATAGAGAGGTCTATTGTTTATAATGCCCATAACCAAGGCCCAGTCCACTTTTAGAAATGTTCTAGAAATATCTAAATACATTAAATCTTGATAAGTAAAGGCGATTAGAATAAAGTATGTGTGATTGTATATTAGTCATTAGATTAAGTAGATATTAGCTTTCTAATGATAGAAACCTCTTGTATATAAGGAGATGGCCCTCTCATTTGTAAATCATTTAGAAATATAACCAATGTTCTTACTTGAGTGCTTCTCTCTTTTCTCTAGGTGAGTGTGTTCTTGTGAGTTCTAGTGAGGAAAGCTGACTTAACCTTTCAAGAGACAACCCGATGAGTCTAAGTGCTATACATGACAGTTAGTAAACATTTTACATGTAACATTTGGTATCAAAGCAAAACCTTAAAAGAGATGGTAGTAGTAGGTGCTTCCAATGTCCCTTCAAAGTATGTCAGAAGTCTCTTAATGTCAATGATAGATCAAGAACTCATCCTTGAAGGGAAAATCTCGAGAAGTAGAGCCTTAGTTGAATCAAAGGTAGCTATAATGGAGTTAAGTACGGCCAACATGCTGGATCGACTTTAAGGTATTGAGAAAGGCCTAGAGAAGGAGCTCTTAAGTGACATGCTGACAGCCCTAAATTAAGCTATAAGGGATCTACCAAGAAGGAATGCTAGCCTCGAAGAAATGGTGATGTCTTTGAGGAAGGAGTTAGGAAATTTAAGGGCTTGGGTCCAACAATGCTTTAAGACTGGATTAGGATCAATCCATGGTAGGCTTATGGTAAGGATAGCTGTACTTAAGCCTAAGGTCTTCAATGGCTCCCAAAATGTTGGAAAGATAGATAACTTCCTTTAGACCCTAAAACAGTACTTTAGTGTAATCGGTGTCCTAGATGATGCATCAAAATTAAGGGTGGCTCTTACATTCCTTGATTATGTAGCTACCCTTTAGTAGAGAAGACAGATCGATGGAGTTAGACGAGGAGACGGGGAAATCAAAATGCAGGAAAAATTTAAGATAGAGTTACAATCCTAATTCTACCTTCGTAATACGAGAGGGATGCTTGGGCCTGATTAAGGAGGTTAAAGCACAAGACGTCCATCGTGGAGTATGTGCGAGAATTCTCAGAGTTACTATTAGAGATTCCTAACATGAATAATAAGGATGCTATATTTGCCTTCTGTAATATCCTATAAGGATGGGCCTAACTAGAATTGGAAATACAAGGAATCTAGACTCTAGCCCATCCTATGGCTATGGCTAAAAGAGTCATAGAGTTTAAGTCTAGTGAACGAACCTAGAGGGAGGTAATGGAAGGTAGCCATGGAAGAGGTAAGGGAGCTAGGGAAGAAGGAGATAAGCCTTAAAAGGAGAGATGGAAACGTAACCCAAAATGATAAACCTCCTATGAAGAAATGGAAAATCCTAAGAGGAAGCCCTCTTGCTTCATGGGTAGAGGATACATAAATCAAGGGACTACCCCATCCAAAATAAACCGGTAGCCTTAGTTGCTGTAGAAGAAAAAGAGGAGCCCTAACCTAACTATAAGCTGAGAGTCTTGAAGAAGTTAAGCTACATACAGAGTAAGCCCTCTAAGGAGGCTTGAAGCCTAATGTACATAGAGGCATTGGTGGTATGCCAAAGGATGAATGTCTTGGTGCATACTAGGGCAACCGACATATTCATTTCTCAAGATAAGGCTAATAAGCTAGGTATCAAGGTTCAAAAGGGGAAATAGAGATTAAAGACCATCAACTTAGAGGAAGTCCCCACAAACGGAGTTGTCCAAGATATTGATTTCCAACTAGGGCAATGAAGAGGAAAGATAAATCTTGAAGTAATTCCATTGGACAGTTTGGAACTTGTCATTAGGATGGATTTCTTTGATAGTTTATGTGACCAAATCGCTCCATCAACGAATTACATCATGATTATGGATCAAAAGAGCAACAATTTATGGTTCCGATTAGCCGTAACCTTAACTGAGCCAAAAAGCATCTATGTTCTATGTAGGACATTGATGGGCCAAGAAGGAATAATACCATAAACTAAAGTTTAGAGAGACCGAAACCAAAGGCACAAAAGATGCCTAAGGTGAAGGGAAAGACTCAGGTCGAGAGCCCTAAGGAAGAGTATAAGTTGCAGTTACCTATAAGAGAAATAGAGCTAAAAAGGGAAGAATCCATAAGGAAAGATAAAAGTACTTTAGCCTAAGAAGTAAGGGATCCAAAGCTTGGGAAAGTATTGGAGATTATCAAAGAAGACTTAGCTCAAGATCGTTAGGCTAGGCTAGTGTTGGAGTAAAGAGGCTAGACTAAGAAATACTAGATGGAGGATGGGCTGCTTTGTTGCAAGGGAGGAATGATACATATTCCAAATCACAAGAACTTTCAAATTAGAACTGTAAAGAGGCATCACAACCCAAGAGACCTAACTCATCCATATCTTTACTATACATTGGATAAGGTAGAGGATAAGTTCTATTGGCTAAAGATATCAAAAGACATAGAAGCCTTTGCGAAAACTTATAAGGTATGCCACATTGAGAGGAGGGAGACCCTAGTAGTGATACAAAGGAAGCTTACTTAGGGTATAAGGCAAAAAGGCGGAAGAAAGGCAAAGAAGATCTTATAAGAGCACCTAACATAAGGTCTACACTAACTATCTTGCTTAGAGTACCTAGGAAAGTAGAAGGATTTACCCTAAAATGAAGCCATATGGGAGAATGCCATAAACTATGCTTTGTTTGGACATTCAGTGGAAGAGTTCTCTACGGAGCGGAAGGCGATGGGGACATCACTAGTTTAGGTAGGGGAAAATATCACAAGTTATTTCCCCAAACCCATTTTTCATTTTTGTATACTATATAAAGAGGTTTTATTTTATGTAAGGCCTATGATCAACATCCACTCTACTCCTAAGAATATTTTAGAAGTGCTTAGATTCATTAAACCTTAATAGGTAGGGGTAGTCGAAGTAAAGTGAGTAAGATTGTATAATATTCATTAGACCGAGTAGATCTTGATCGTTTAATGATTTAGACCAAGTCATAGTAAGGCTATGGTAAGGATGGATGTGCTTAAGCCTAAGGTCTTCAATAGCTCCCAAAATGTTAAGGAGATAGACAACTTCGTTGGAGCCTAAAGCAATACTTGGTTGCAATTAGTGTCCTAGATGATGTATTGAGGTTAAGGGTAGCTCCTATGTTCCTTGATGATGTGGCTATCCTTTGGTGTAGAAGACGAATTGATGGAGCTAAGCGGGGAGCTAGGGAAATCAAAATGTGGGAAGAATTTAAGATAAAGTTACAAGCCTAATTCTACCTTAGTAATGTCAAAAGGGATGCTTGGGCCCAATTGAGGTAGTTAGAGCACAAGACGTCCATCAGGGAGTATATGTGGGAATTCTCAAAGTTACTATTGGAGATTCCCAACATGAGTAATAAGGATGCTATGTTTGCCTTCTATGATGGCCTATAAGGATTGGCTTAAATAGAATTAAACTGAATTGTAGTAAGCCTATGGTAAGGATGGAAGTACCTAAGCCTAAGGTCTTCAATAGCTCCCAGAACATTGGGAAGATAGATAACTTCCTTTAGACCTTAGAATAGCACTTTAATGCAATCAGTGTCCTAGACAATGTATCAAAATTAAGGGTGGCTCTTATGTTCCTTGATGATGTGGTCACCCTTTGGTAGAGAAGATAAATTGATGGAGCCAGGTAAGGAGACGAGGAAATCAAAATGCAGGAAAAATTTAAGAGGAGTATTTAGATACATAGAACCTTAGTCGATAGGGGTAGCCGAAGTAGAGTATGTGAGATTGTATACTAACTATTAAATCGAGTAGATTTTGACCGTCCAATGATGAAGGCCTTTTGTATATAAGGGAATGATCTCCTTATTTGTAAATCATTCAAAAATACAAATAATATTTTTACTTGAGTACTTTTCTCTAAGTAAATATGTTCCTGTGAGTTTTAGTGGGGAAGGTTAACCTAACCTTTTTGGAGAGTGCCCGAATAGTTTAAGTGTCACAATAAGAGCTAGTAAACATTCTATACTTAACAATACAACATAGTGAATGATATTGAAGTTCAAAATAATGACCAAATCACTATCTCAATTTAGTTTTCTTTTTTTTTAAATTTGCTCCTAAAATATGACCTAACCAAACTTTTGCTTGTAAAAATTTACAATTGAGATTTACAAATGCCAAATGTTATACTTAATTCAATTTTTACTGATCCAATTTACTATATCTCATTAGTATCCCAATACCCATCTAAATGGCTAAAGGTTTTAAGGTGAAATCCAATTGGCACCTCATAGCCATCAAAATGGCTAATAGATGACTTGAGATCCATGAAATGTTTTTGTGACCATCCCAATGGGCAACTTCAACCATCCAAATGGTCAACAACATCCAACAATTATTCAACCATGAGTTTATCCTTTTGTATTACATTCTTAATTTTTCTTTATATTACTCTTTTACCCTTAATAAAAAATAAGGGTTTTCATTCATGTAAATATTATTCTGAACCTTGTTAACAATTTTTCATGATTGAGTTATTCCTGTTTCATGCTCATTGCTTTTCAAATTCCCTGAAAATACGAATTGCTTATTTTTGATTGTTGATTGTGTTTGGTGGTGAAGGCTATTAGGCACATGGGAGCTCCTTGAACCCAACACAAACAAATGATATCAACATGAGAGTAGACACTTGACTCCTTCAATCACAGAGATCAATCCTCTACTAACCGATGCATCTCTGATGAGTATGTACCTATTGAAAGAATGCGTCAATGAATAGCTTCGAACAGACCATGGTGAGCATCTTGGCCTCTTGTGCTTTCTCTGTGTCAGTCAACTTCAAGATGGATACAAAGGCACCATCACGTATCGCAATATGATCTTGTAGGTCCTGTTGGACTCGTTCAAGTATCATCGATAATCACTTCTTCTCAAAGTGGAGAGGGTGATTTTGCCGCTGTTTGTACTGTCCATAAGTTTGAACTGATCACAAATTTGTAAAACATCCTTGTCTGCTACCTTTCCCATTTCTTTCAGCTTGTATATGATGAAATCAGATTTACTGCAAGTTCACCGACAAGATGATAAGATTAAGTCAAGGAAAACATAAATCATAAGACTAAAGTGCACATGGAAGAAGTGATGAAATGACATGAACATGTGACTAGCAAAATTTCCAACTCAATTATGAATGAGAAAAATTGCTTAGAGTAGATACTCTGCTTCCATTCATGATACTTGGAACTTTTTAGTCCTTTTAAGACTAGGTGAGCAAAAGAGGCACAGATTTCCAATTTATGGATTACCAAAGGCTTTTTGCTTCCAACTCATCCTAGGACTTCAAATTTAAGATTCTTTCCAGTTTATATCCTTTACACATGACAACTTTAGCCATTACGATGCCCAGATCTTTTTTTTTTTTTCCCCCACTCATGTTCTATAGTTTAAAGAAAATCTCATTTATTGCACTTCTAATTATTCATATTCAAATGATTCAGCAGGCTATTCAATTATCTACTGCACGCTTGAAAAGATATGCACAATCCATTGCACCGGAAACCCTGTTAAATTCTCTCTTTGAATACTCCTAGAAAACCTAAAATATATAGGAGTCCTAATCCACGAACCTACCGACTCATGGAACCATATGAGCTAGCTAATGTACGTGCTACTTGGCTCCTCCATGTTAAGGTTGCATGGCTGACTGTAATATCATTTGTAACGATCAGTTCCACTAGTACCTCAAAAATTTAATTTCTTCGAAGATCTGTAGAATATTAACGCTTGGACTAGATTCATCCCAATATCAAAATTTTGATCATAGACCGTCTAGGACTTAGTCTATGATGTCAATTGACAACCGTTTATGGATTCACGATTTGCAGAAAGATACTCTTGCTATAAGGAATAATTATATCACAAAGTTCTTCATATAGAACTCTAGGAATTATGAACAAAATTTTCATTTTCCTCACTCAAAAGTTCATTATCTGAATATCTTCACTGCTAGCTGTTGAACATTTTCTTTTCTTTTTTTTCCTTTCGTTCCCCCCTAAAGCTTGAAAAAGGTTTTGTACAAGCAGCTAGAATCCATAACGGATGAACAGTGGCTGAACTGGATGAGATGGCTCTAACGCATTTCTTCTAAGGCTGACATGTAATGTATCACAGGGGTTATTGGTAGGGAAGACAACTTTAGAATTAAGAAAGAAATTTAAAGAGCTATATGCACGGTTTCAATGAGCTGGGCATGTCTCAAAGTGAGCAGATGATGTTATCTAGGTGTAAGATAACAGGGGCATGCTTTATGTGTGATGTGCTAAATAGCTTTGAGGCATGGGGTTGGCAAGATTTAATGAAGGGAACTTCATTGCAGGTATTGCCTCGGTGTAGTAGCATATACATTGAACTATGCAATTAGGGAAATTTATTTTGTGTCTTGATTTACACAAGCCTCAGTTTAAGGAAGCAATTAGGGAACGAAATGGATAGAAGTTGAAGTCAAAGGACGACACAAGCAGCTCTAGCCAACCGACTGTGGTTACAGTTATAGCCCAAGTAGGCACCCAAAATGGTGGTAGGTCTAGCATACTAGGAAGGTTTCTGCAGTTGACCGGGACAAGTCGTAAGGCCATGATAGTTTTCCATTTTGCAGTTTTTTAGTGTCTAAGTTATTTCCTTTCATGTGCGTTAGGGTGTAGAGGAATAGTAAGCTGTAAATTCCTAAGGACTCAGTTAGAGAATATGATGGTATATGATCGTAAGAGAACCATTACATGTTCAACCTTATTGGTGGTATTTCACCCTTGTTTTTGAATGTTTTCTCTGTGAAATCCATGAGCGAAATCTTTCTCCTTTTTTAATTTTTCTTATTACGTGTCCTCTATGATCTTATATGACACTTCTCATAAAACAAATCTCCATTTCGAAAAATTTGAAATTTACCAAGACTCGAGATTCTCAACGACATTTTCAACATTCTTGCATATAAGATTCATCATTCTATAAAATGTTATTCTAACCCAATAATTAGACATGTTTACTGCCTTCGGAGCTCTCCCAGATGTTCAAGATTAATGTGAAAATAGTTTGTTCCAGCAAACTTCTTAATGAACAACATAATTGACACCAGTAGATGAAAATTGAAATCCCATAAAGGTGTGTATACTAAATGGTATTTGCATATGATATCCAATTAGCATGTCATGCACAAATGTCAATCCATCCATAAGATAATCATGGAAGGTTGATTTATATGTACCTGATTGATCCGTCTTTATCAATGTCTGCAGCAACAAAATCTCCCATTGTCATCCTCTTCTGAAGAACCAAATCCGCAAGTTGCCGGTTGCTCTTCTCAATCCTCAAATCAGTTAGGTAAATGACGGACTTAGCAACAGCGATTGTACTCCCTAGTAGCCATATTATCGCAAAAATCCTTCCTTTTGTGGTGTTAAAAGCATAATCCCCATAACCAACCGTTGTAACTGATGTTACTGATAAATAGAAGCTATCCACCCAACTCATTTCCTCGAAAGCATGCAAAGCAAGTGTGCCTCCACCAATGCTTACAATCGGAACAGCCAATGCCAAGAAAACTTTAATTCTTATCCTCATTCTTCCTTTCTTGGTGTCTACCATATATGTGCGAACCATGGATTTGAAACTACTTTCTTCCGAAGCACTCAACAACAAAGCCTCCTCCTGCCTATCGCAGATGTAGTTTACCAATCCATTGAGCAAAAGAAAGACTAACCCGAAACCGACCAAGATGAAGAACGAAGTGAAAAGCTTAGTAAATGTTGTCTTAGGAACAATATCACCGTAACCGATTGTGCACAAAGTAACAACCGTGAAATACAAGGCGTCTATTGATTTATAATTTGTGGTAGTGCCCTCAAAACTTCCACCTATATAGAATGCTATAATGCCAACAAATGCGTATAAAGCAATACCGATAAATGCATGCCGTACGATCAAATGCGATGGTCTTGAAACCGTTTTGAGGCCCGATGGTGTCTCAGGGATGGCTTCTTGGATATAACTCAACAGTGAAGGAGCAGAATGTGAACGATGTGATTCTTTTCTTTCATTGTTCAAAGTGGCTTGGGGTGTTCTTGGGAGCAAATGCTCTTCTTCCTCCATGCTGAAAGGTAATCATATAGACCATATATTCAAGAAATCTTCTTAAGCAACTTTTGAAGAGACGGTTGCTTTCATCTATAGCCTACAACTAAAAGTCAAACATATGAAATGCTAAGAGTTATCAAGGGGTGTTTGATAGGTAGTTGCTGTGGTTCATCTCATCAACGCGTCAAACTTGGGATGGAAAAGAGTGCCTAAAGCTTATGCCAAAAATTCAAACATACTGAGTTTGCTTAGACGATACAACAACTCTTGGCTTTTGACTTAAAGTATGTCTAATATAAAAGAAGTAGACCTTGAAGCTTTTCAAATTTTTGCAATGGATTATAATGTACACAAAAATGGAGAGATATTAATATATGAATATACATTTTAATAAAATTATTATTATCATTGTATTTATATATATACAAGAGCGAAATGGAAATTAATATTGTATTTTAAAAAATCCTTATAATAGAGTTTTTTTTTTTTTCTAAAATAATCTCAAAAATTCCATACTTAATATCAGTTTTTCAAAATGAATTAAAATCGCATTTTGAAAATGAAACTTTGAATAATGAACTTAAAATCCATTTTTGAAAAGCCCATTTTGACTGCGTTTAATATAATAATGTGAACTTAAAACAAGGAACATGTGTTTGATGTAATGGTTATGTATTGAACATTTTTATTTTTTGTTTTTGCCAATTAGTGTGTTGATTTTCAAATCCGACACTTGAGGTTTGACTCCCACGAGCACTTTTCATTTTGCTTACAAGCATGCGTTGTGCAATGTTCTACCTTGCAGGAATTTGAACCCAAATCATTTGAATAAAAAATGCATGTCCCAACCACTACACAACAATATAATATCAAGAATGACTTGGTATTAATTAAATTAAACTTGATTTTTGTAAAGTCAATTTCCCCTGCAAATAATAAAATCGGCTTTTCAAAAACTAATTTCATACTAAGATTTACATATTCGGCTTTTTAAAAGGCAATTTCAATACATTTTAAATTTGCATCATAAAAAACCGATTTTAAGTGCTATATTTTTTAGATTATTTTTTAAAGAGCCTAATTTAGGGTTTTTTAAAATATAATTTTAATTTCCTCTTTCCATATACAAGATATACACTAAATTAAGAGCTTACTAAAGGTTAAACACTTGCGCTACATATATCCACATAATATTCATTAAGCTTATCTTTACCATTATTATTATATAAATATTATAAGTTATATATATATAGACACACACACATATATACTCATATATTTACATATATGCCCTTGGGTTTATAATAGGTATTTTCGGAACAAAATGCAATATCAAAATAAAAAATATTCTATAATATCTCCATCATCAATATTTGTTTTTCTCTTGGCCAATTTGCTTCTCTTTCATTGTTTTATTATTATTATTATTATTATTTTCTTTGTTTTATGGGATAAAGGCCAGGTCACTTTTTCTTCAAGTCCCACAAGTTCAATAGTTTCTACACATTTCAGCTTCATGACTTCAAATTCTCAATCCAGACAAACTTAATTGTCATTAATTCACTAATTTTTTTATTTGGTTAATTAAATAAAATTTTCATTGATTAAAATAACCCCTTAATTAGCATTCTGTCACATAGTGTAAGTGACTTACCAGAATTGGAGATAAGGAGACGCTGATCGCTAGAATCGAAAACTGACATATCGCATAAAGCTTCCTAATGGGTTTTTAGGAAGCGACATGCATGCTAAGATCAACAGGCAGAGATGTAACCCACCCGTTCGTCGAATGGATCGCCAGAGTTGTAGAGAGATGAAGCAATGTCGCCAGATGACATGAATTCTCATATAGCAAATTTAAGTTTGAATCTATTATTTAAAAACTTTGAATATTAATATTAACCTTAACTCTATTATTTAATCGAAAAATTATGATAAATTTAAATGAATTAAAAGAACTAAAACTAATGAATGAAACTAAACAATCGGGAAGTGACAAAATTAAAAATTATTTCAAGAAAGCAAATAACATATTTAGGACTTATTTTCCTTAGAGTTTAGCACGTAATTGCCTAAAATTTATCCAATTCCATCTCTAGTATTCTTAATCGGGAGAATTCTCAATTAAAGCCAATATATTTTTCAAGTATATTAACCTTAACCTTAAAATACTTACTAAAATCTCTTTGCTAATAAAATAATTTAAAATTACATTAACGTATAATAAATTCTCAAACAAAGATAGCAAATTTACAGAAGAATTATGTACCTTATCTCTAAATGTATACGTAATCTTTTTTAATTATGTTAAGATCACACTACACATGCGATTTAACAATCTTCATGCGTAACATCAAAAATTGATACCTAAAAAATATCAATTAGTAATGCAAAACGTATAATTGAAGAAAAAAAAAAACTAGAAACTTTATTAAAAATTAACAATGAATCTAATAGTCAAATGTAAATCCTAAGTTACACAATCCTAAATATAAAAACTTAAGCTATCATGATGATTTAAGAAGAAATGGTAACAAAAATAAGAAAAAACCCATGAAAAAACCCCATTTTTGTGGTGATAAATCTTCTAAATCTTGAAGTTTTAGTGATGCTTTTGCTTACGCCTCTCTTTCCCCCATAAATTTTTTATGATTTGGGTGCCATAAAGTGATCTCCAAAACCCTTATATGTTCTTTTATGGTAAATAAAGGAAATTGCAGTAGACAACACTAGACATGCCCATGCAAACATCCCTTATATGTCCTTTTATAGTAAAAAAGGAAATTGCAGTAGGCGGCATTAGACAAACTTGGGACATAATCATGTCCCGATGGTCGTGTAACTCACTACTTCTAGGTGCCAAAAATTGTTCCTGATTAGATACGAACTAGGACGTAGTTATGTCCTTAAGCCATGTAACTCACTGATCAAAATTAGGATTTTCTCCTCCTAAGTAGACATAACTTAGGACATGATTATGTTCCTAGGTTGTGTCACTTTCTGATCTCAACCTTGTTTTCTCTTGAAAATAAGCATCTTGGTTGAACATGACCAAGTTAGCCGGTTATATCTCGCTTCAAAACTTCATAATGTCTTCGTTTGAGCTCTGAATTAAGTAAAACTCGATTCCTTTTCTTCCTTTTCAATTCGAGAATGCATTTAAACCCTGAAATAAAAAATTTACTCAATTAAGTATCAATTATTTAAAAATAAGCCAAAATTACAAAGGAAATACTATAGAATCATCATGGTAAATGTATCTAAATTAAGAGTCATCAATTTCCCCACACTTAAGCATTTGCTTGTTTCCAAGTAAATAAATCAACCAAAATGAAAAAAATTAGCACAAGAAACACTAAATAAAATTTATCGCCATTTAGGAAACTGGTAGATAATTATACTTGACCCGAAGATCATCAAGAAATAATCTCTAACTAACTTACAGTAACAAAGTTAATCAATTCTACCCTTAACAATTTTGTAATTCTACCTAATCATATTCAAATACTCTGACAATACTTAATACCAAAATTCACTAGTTAATCTATGTAAGTAAAAGTTTACCTAAATTATTTAACCAATAATTCATGAACTTAAAATTTGATTTAACATCTCATCAACTGAAAAAGTCATAAAAATTTTGTCTACTTAACTAAAGTGTATATAGCTTTCTCTTCAATCTCGCTAAACGCCATAATCCAGAATAAACATATTTTACATTCACTCATCCTTCGATCATCCCCCTAGTTCATGCTTTTGTTAGGAGGTTTTCTCTCTTTTTTTTTTTCAAATTCATTTAATTTATATTATTTAAGCACAATTATTTTTTAAGGCGATTGTATTGGCAACAAGAAAGAATTTTGCTCTTATGATGGACTAAGACTAATCTATACTAACTTAGCTTTCGTATTAGTAACGAAAAAGAAGCTTGCTTTTCTAAGAGATTAAGGTCGATCCATATTAATATGAAACAATTGAGTCAAATGTAAAAGATTGGTTTCCTAAGTAGTAACAAATTTATACATCCCCCTTCCCAACACTTAGTAACGTATAAGTCCCAAATGTACGATTAATACATTTCAATAAAAAAAAATGGATAAAATCATAGGGGAAAAAGGATTAGATATAGGCTTTTTTCCTCACACTTATTTTGAACTAATAAGCAATTGCAATGAATGAAAGTGAGGGATAGTATAAACAACTTCATTAGGGCATTTTATCAAACACCTAGGGGACATTACTACAACTAATTGATCCAACTAGTTACACAATTGACTCTTCAAGATGCAAAGATCATGATTTTAACCATTCTCTTAACTTCAAATAACATCAATGCCCTAAAATCAACATCAAGATTCCAAACCCTAAGTGGCTAAAATGAGCTAATCATAAGCAAATTGGTACACAATCTCAAGTAAAATCCATGCTCAATGGATTAAAGGGTGTAAACTATAAACAACAAGCGTCATAATCGCATTTAAACGCATCAACAAGACCAAATCTAAAATATATAACCAAAAGCACTACTTTCAAAGGACATAATCACATTGTAGGTGATCCAACAAAAACTCATGTTCTACACGGTAAAAGAAGGTTTAGACAAGTCTAGGTACATGATCTTTACCTAAAACAAAAAAAAAAAAAAAAAAACCCAAATTCCTCTCACTTAATCATGCATAACTAGTGATGATCTCAAAGCATGAGCAAGAAATAGTACAAAGAAGAAGAAAAGGAATAGAGTGTGAGAGGAAACTTACATGGATGATCTTAGATTTGATGAAACAAGAAGTTGATTGTGTGTGTAATGTGAGAGGAAGAAAGGAGTGAAGAGTGCTTATGTGTATGTCAACTATTTTGGGAGAAGAGGGAAGTGTGTGCGTATTTGTTTATGTTTGCTAGACGTAAGTGTATGTGTTTAGTATGCTAGATTGACATGAGCAGGGACATGGGCGTATCTCTAGCTGTATAACTCACTAAACTTAGTGCCTAAATGTGCACCTAGTTAAATACGAGCTAAGAACACAATCGTGTAACTTATTGGATATAAGGGGCCATCTTACTAGCTGGACGAACATGGGTGGAGACATGACCATGTCCCTAACTCGTGTAACTTACTACCTTGGTGACTTATTTTGTGCCTAATTGAATATGGTTAATGATACAATCATATCACCAAGCTGTATAACTTTCTTCCCTCACTTTTTTTTTTCTCTTATAACAACCTATTACTAAAACGATCGTAATGATCAAAATTAAAGTTCAATTAAAATTAAAATAAAATAAACAAAAGAGACAAAACAAAGTTAGACAAAATAAACTAAAAGAAATAAAGTGCAACAAAAATAAATTTAGACAAACAAAAATAAAAGAAAAGTTATATATGGGTTGCCTCCTAAGAAGTGCTATAATAACATCAATAGCTCGACGGGATACATTTTCCAGTTCATGATTCTTAATTCTAGTGGAGATAGATCTCTCCCCTTACTTGGTTTTCAAACTCTCCACACAAGTATAGATTTACCCTTAGGCCATTGGCCTTACAAATTTCCTTTCCTAGGTGCATGATTTCTACAAGTTCTTTCCTTATCATGCTACTTATCAAATTCACGTATCTCAAGTTTCTTCTTTTTATCTGCTTTCTTCTTAGATCCAATTGTCACTAGTAGCTTTGAACTCTTCACTACAAAGATGTGTTCCAAATGATCTCTTGGTTGTTTCGATTCTAACATTAGCAACTTCTCCTTAGAAGATCTTAACTTAGAACCCTTCGACCTATAGAGTGGTTTAACCCCCTTCTTGTCCACAATAAGTTTATGAACTTCTATTTGAGCTACAACTTTCACATGATTAGGGTATTTTACCATCTTTTTGTCTCCCATTTGCAAGCAATAGTTTAAGGAATATTTGGTAAGTGTTTCCTACATACATGTAGATATAACAACAGCAGTAGCATCAACATTACGACATATGTCTTTTGAGTCAAGAAATTTTCTCATTGCCTTTGAAATCTTAAAAGTTATTTCTTCATCTCCAACCCCTAAGATAAGTTTATGTTCACTAACATAAAAAACAACCCTAGCAGTGGTTAGGAAGAGTTAACCTAAAATGAGTGATACCTTAATATCCTCATCTATACAAGTATAACAAAATCCACAAGAAAGATAAAGACCAAAACATCCTCTGTGATGACTCTAGGATATGTGATAAACATATTAGCTAATTGAAGTCTGATGTTTGTTGGTTTAGGATCTCCTAACCCTAGGTTTTTAAACAATTTATACAACATCGAGTTTATACTAACTCTCAAGTCTGCTAAAGTATTATCTACTAACAAATTGCTAAGTATACAAGTGTAGATACCTTATTTTTACTACACTTTACTTTAATTTCAGTCTTTTTTCACTTTTGATCGAGGTTTACAAAAAATAAAAAAATAATTAAAAAAATTGCAAAAATAGAAAAAAATAAAAATGGAAAAACTCAAAAAATAAATAAATAATATAAAAAATAAAAAAACGAAAATTGAAAAATAAAAAAATACAAAATGTCAAAAGTGTCTTAGTCAAGTTAGTTAGTCACTTAGAGTTAGATCAAATTATAATTAAATATATACACGCGATTTAGTAAATTTAGAGTCTTTTAGGCTTTATTAGAAAAATTATATTTAAAAAAAGTCCGATCACATTTGAACTCATAAATGTGGACCTTAGTCTAATTTTGAATATTTCAATTGGACTAAAAAAGATTCAGGATTTATTAAATAGGCTATGAGCTGTGGTTAATTAAGTTGGGTTGAATTCGGCCCAAGATTGAAAGCCTAAATAAAATACGAGGTTTCTAGAAACTTGATTTTGAAAATGGATTGGATTAAATCTTAAATGAAATTAACAAATCTAAATCAAGTATCATCGTATCTTATGAATATTTGATTTGTTAAGATTGAATTTTTACAATAAAAAGATCCAAATGATTCAAGTTCTTAATTTATAAATAGTGAATATTGAGCTATGAAAAAACATGTTTCAAAATTACACAAAATTCACAAACTCCACATCTACAATTTCTACTACAACTCACGTCACTTTAGACCCATAACACACATAACACTTCAACCATTGCCCATTTATCCAACACACAACACTGCCTGCATACATATACGATCACACCATCACTCTGCACACCACACAAATAGCACTTTACAATCAAGAACAAACATGACCTATACTACACACATACACACGCATGACTTGCTCCATTACAATTTACGTCCATGACCTACACTTCTAACACAATACCCATTGACCAGACACAACACATGCCCACACTCACGAAAACTGACACAACCCACTACACTTTACGCTCATAAACGTTGACCAACACATTCACTCACACACTTACAAACGCTGAGTAGTCACTTACACGACATATGAACGCACATCTAGTTCATTAGCACAACCACATCCAGCAGTCCATTAACACGGTCACGACCAACAGTCCATCAACAATGCATGTCCAGTCTGATCACAATCACTCCACATGTCCAGCCCTCCGCACAGTTAATCCATGATCAACTACGTATAAACTAAGTTCAATGTACATACTCTAAGTGTACAACCCGATTTTGGTGATCCAACCTACTTAGGTAATTTGGTTAATTATTTTAGTTATTTATTTATTTATTTTTAATTAATCACTTTATTTCTACTAACTTGTTTTTAGTGTAATTTATTTAATAATTTTAATATGAACTATGATGTCATGTATTTTAATTAGATAAATTTACAAATTTTTAGATAAATTTCATGTTTTTAGTAAAATTGCATATTTCT
The DNA here is from genome assembly GCA_024138015.1 of Lumnitzera littorea. Taxonomy (NCBI): domain Eukaryota; kingdom Viridiplantae; phylum Streptophyta; class Magnoliopsida; order Myrtales; family Combretaceae; genus Lumnitzera; species Lumnitzera littorea. Next base: position 49,419,361 of record JAMXBB010000002.1, read on the forward strand.
TTTATGAAAATTGCATTTTTTAGAAAAAATTGCATATCTTCTCTAAGATTCATATCTTTGGTAAAGATGTGTATCTGAGTTTCATATTTTAGTAAATCTTAGTAAATCTTGCATTTAGGATTTTAAAAAATTAATTTTTGACACATAGTGGTTTTTTTTTTAAATAAAAAAAATCTTAACTAGAGTCTTTTTAAAAGATTTAGTTAGTCAGTTTTTTAAAAATAGATTCGTGAAGTTAGATCTTTTTGGTTTTTTTAAGTTTTTTTAAATAATAAATCGTTAAATAACGTAAATTTAGCTTAATTTTCATATTAAAAATAATCAACCCACTAAATCTTTTCTTAAAAAAATATAACTATGTTGATTTGATACTAACTAGTAGACACTTGGGTACCTTCTGGGAACCATAAAAAAATAAAGGTTTTTTTACTTTTTTTAGAAAATTCGTAATTGAAAATATAAAAAATATATATATTTTAATTACATTTTTGTATATCTTTAAATAGTTTAGCATTTTTAGAAAAATTATAAAAAATAAAAGCCCATTAGTTTTTTTATTTTTTTTACATGGTAACTTAGTCTTAATAAGTTAACCTCCAAGTTTAGATTTTTTGGTTAAATTTTTTAAAAAATTATTTTTTTGTAATATTTGTAGACTAATAGCTAAATTAAAGTTTTCTCACCCAAAAACCCTAATTTGATTTTTACCAGTTTACTTAGTTAGCGGCTCCAATTTTTTAAAATATTTTTTTTAAAGAAAAATATTTTTTCCTTAACTTAATGTCTAGTAATTTATATTAAATGGATTAGGCTTAATATATGTTAAATTAAGGAAAACCAAAATAGGGCTTAACAATAAGGAATAGTATAACTCCCCAAATCTTTTAATTTCTTTGGTACCTTTTTTTGTGGAATTGCTAAACATTCCTCATTCAGTGTAATGGTTGAAAGCTTTTCCAACTTCCTCTTATTTAATAAAAGATCCTTTAGAAACTTCACATACTTTAGCATCTACAATACACTATCAACAAGAGGTAAGTTAATGAGTAATTATTTAAAAAGCGTGAGGATAGTATCTAAAAGAAGTAATGTACAAAGAATAATAAGATACAATTGAAAATATGACAAAAATAAGTATCTTGTGTGGAAGATTCTATCACATGGTTACTCAAACACGTGGCTCCTTAGGAATGGATGGCTTTTTGGCACAAAAGATAATTTTATGTGATTAGTGTAGTATCTACCGAACCAAGGTGCCAAATAGAGGTGGTAGGTCGGTTGTACCAAGTTGATTAGTTAATTCTTCAAAGGTGAATTCACCTTGGACATATTTAGTATAGCTTGAATTCGGGTCAATTAAGCTGATGGTCGATTGAGCTGAGCTAATGCTCAAATGTAGTTTAGGTTGATAACTAAAGATGAATGATGCTAATTCATGAAAACTTCTCACCTCAACACAGGAGGTCAGGGTTAGCCACTCAACAATAGCCCATACCTTCTCTTCATCCACTCTTAATCCTCTTCCTCCAATCACATACCTTAGGAATATCACTTCTTCCTAATAGAAACGGCATTTCTTCAAGTTTCAAAACATCCTTTTTGCTCAGAGAACATCAAAAACAGCTTTAAGATGTTCAATGTACATTACTAGGTTAGCACTATAGATAAGGATGTTGTCAAAGTAGACAACAACAAACTTTCCAATTAGATCCCTCAATACATGATTCATTAGTCTTATGAAAGTGCTCGAGGCATTTAATAGCCTAAAAGCCATGACTATCCACTCATACAGGCCATGTTTAGTCTTAAAAGAAATTTTCCATTCATCCCCTTGCCTCATTCGAATCTAGTGGTATCTAAACTTTAGATCAATCTTATTGAATACTTATGCACCACTCAGCTCATCCAACATATCATCCAGCCTCGGGATGGGGTATCTGTAATTGATCATAATCTTGTTGACAACTTTGCTATCTATACACATACGCCAAGTTCCATCCTTCTTCGGCACAAGCAGCGTATGTACAAGATAGGGGTTGAGACTCTCCTTCACATATCCTTTTTCTAGTAATTCATTGACTTGTCTTTGGAGTTCAGCAGCTTGTTCAAGATTCATCTGATAAGTTGGCTTGTTTAGCCAAGTGCCACTAAGGATCAAGTCAATGCAATGCTCAATGCCTCGAAAAGGGATAATCCCTCAAGCAACTATTCTGCAAACAATTGGCATAATCTTCTTGTAGTTCTCTAACTTCTAAAGGTAGTTTACCCCACTCCTGCAATTATAGCCTTCATTTGATTAACAAAAAAGTTGGCACATTGAACTTAATGGCTTTTCGAAGTTCAGCTCTGCTCAACACCAAAGCGTTCTTTAATCTGCAAGTAAGTTTAGCTTGCAGCTTGCTAACTTGACTCGACAGCATAGGATTCAACGTAATCTTCCTTCCATTTTTCTCAAACACATACGTATTCTTGTAGTCATCATGAATAACCCTTTGATTGAAAAGCTACAGTCGGCTTAGCAGTACGTGAGATGCATACATGGGTACGTATCATAAAGAATTTCATCAAAATAGTTCCCAATTGAGATCAACAACAGCACTTGTTGAATAACATGTAGTGCTCCCTTCTTGTTTAGCTAATGTAACTTATATGGTTTCAGATATGGAATGTGTTACGCTCTGAAGCGATAAAGTCGTAACAATCCCGCCGTGCAAACTATTCTAGAATAGAAGCTAACCTCATAGCCGCTATCTTAGACCCGATCTACATAAGACGTCCATGACCAACTCGCTTTGAAGTAAACAATTCATAAATTAAATAAGTTATTTACTTCAGAAAGTATGAAAAAATATATATATAGACACTAGGATTTAAGTATTACAAATAATGTTTATAAGGTTTTATTGCCTTATACTTCCTAAATAATATATTATTTGAAAATGAAATATTCCAAATATAAGCTAAGACCTTAACAATATATTTCTATTCTTCAGACGTATTTCCTCACTCCTCAAGATCCAACAGTAGCTAGCTTTAAGGTAATTGTAATTTGCTTCCTAGCTAGCACTTGCAATAAAGTCTATAGGGATGTAAGCAATCACAACTTAGTAAGTTGGGGTGGAGACTAAAACCATACAGCCAACACAAACAAGGTTATCAATCAAATTATTAGGTGCAATGCATGTTCGAGCAAATGCCATCACACAATATTGTCCGGCTCGTCATAAGATTAGAGAAATTGCACCCGCTCTAATCTAGGTTGAGGAGTTTTCGTTAATGCAATAGCTCACGACCAAATCTAAACTTATGCAATGGAGACACCGCTTCTTCCGTGATTACCTTCGAACCATTGACTTTACCCTTGCCACAACCTCTTCTCTTGTTACTTAGTTCGACTAAGGATGAAAAAAAGACCAATTATGTCATCCAACGTTATCACTTCCGAAGAAGTCGGTATTTGGCCGGAGAATCTTAATGTTCCCCTAATGGGTTGCTATATATGTCTAATTTATAATTACAAGTCATATATTTGATTAGATCCAGTTTAGGGTGATCAATCATTTCATATAAATATAAGTCAAACAGCAAATTAGCATCATAATTAGCAGCTCAAAACAAGCACATGCATATAACCAACTATCTAACAGGTACAATCAAGTACAATTTAAGCCTTCAAGTACTACAAATCAGTACTCTAAAATACATCAATGTATTAATACCAATTTATCTAGACTCCGCGCTTGCTCACTCGAGCTAGGACTTGCCCAATCCATTGCTAATAATCCTTATAATACCAACACTGTTTCAGTTTTCACATATTTGTTATAGATTAGTTTTAATCTATAACACTTATTGTTATCTTTAGTTTAGGGTTTAATATACCTAAATTATCTAAGTTCTTAAGTCTTTTACTATTATTCTTGATTCGAGTTCAATTTTTCGCATTGATTTCTAAATTAGATTTTAGTTCAATTTCTGAGTATGGTTTTATACACGAATAAAATGGTTAATTACTTAATTAACCTAAAATTACCCATTTTATGTATTATTTTAAGGCCTAAAAATTAACTAAAAATTTTGAAAATTCATTTTTTGAAAAAGGGCTTCATAGCACTGTTCTAAACGTTCTAACTAACCTACACAAAAATTTTAAACTCAAAACTAAACTCCTAAAATCATTTATTTCTAAACCAAAACATGCTCAATTTTGCATAATTTCTTAATAATCATATATCATGAGACATATTTTTATTAAAATAATATTTTTCCTTAAAAAATGCATACAAAAATATTTCAAAATATCAAATTTCAAATTTTTCTAATCATATTTAATATTTTTAACAAAATATATAAAATCGAGGGAAAAATTAGACTAGCCAAAACTGGTGGCTCAGGCCACCAAGGCCTTGTCAGTCACCATAGGCGTTGTCACCACTATGTGGTGGTGGTGGCTATCCACTCCCAGGTGCTCGTCTGGTTGGGGATCTCCTTTAAAGTTCTAACTGCACAGATTTTTGCTAATTTTTTGAAAACTTTAATTTTCTCTCAAATTTTCGACCCTCTCAATTTTCTACAATTCCAAACATCCCAAATGAGTTTCTATAAAATTTTAGGTATTTATAAAGGTCTTGGGGATTTTTTTGTGCATTAAATTAATATGACATTTACCTTATCTCTTCTTTTTCTCACTTTCTATTTGTTGCAATTTAATTGGTCACTTTTGTTTCTTTAATTCCAAATTACTACACCCACTTCTAGACATTTTCTTATTTTTCTATAATTTTCTTTATTTTTCCTCAATTATTCGTCCATTTTCTTTAATTATTTAACATTATTTTAGCCTATTTCGCATATTTTAAATAATTACGCGTATTTCTACCTATATGTAAATACATATATGGTATAAATAAATAGTCCTAAATATTATTTGAGTTATTTTATAATTTTTGGTGTGGATGTAATTTATCTCTAGCGATTTCTTAATTATCAAAATGCATTTCACACATTTTAGATAAATAACAGGTAACATACTTAAAATTTGAAAATTTTATATTCTTTTATTTTATTACTTATTTTCTTAAATTTCGAACTTATGAAATCGTTTTTACTAATATTCTTAGTTTCATCATAGAATTTAGCCTGAATCGAACAATTTGTTCAATTGCTCTAAATTCTATGAATCGAACTCTAAGTAGCTAATTGTAGGGCTTACAAAATGGTCAATAGCTTAAGCTTCTTAATCAAGTCAACAAATACAATATTGGTGTAGCTTCTACTATCCACTATGAGAGCGCAAACCTACTCATTCACTTTGTAAGTGATATGGAATAAGTTTTATCTCGACTCCTCTTCAATAGAAGGCTCCAAACTCATTACATGTCGAACAACTAGGGTCAACTTATCTAGATCCTTTGCAAACACATCCTCCTTAATCAGGTTAGCATTAACATTAACCTCATCTTCTGCTTCTTTCTCTTCCTTTGGTTCCTCATCTATACTATCCACTTCAATCTCTAAGACATTTCCCTTGATAATCATGATTCTTCAATTTGGACATTGAACAATCATGTACCCAAACCTTTAACATTTAAAACATTTGATCTGGCTCATTTTTCTTCCTGATCCTTGTCCCTTCTCATAAGTTTTCATCAGCATGTCACCATTAGGTCAGGCCTTCTATTCGACCCTGACATCTACCCTTCTGGTTGGCTTAGTACTTAACTGAGCTCGATGACTTACCTGAACAAGTCAACTCATCAATGGTCAAGTCAGTATTCTCTTCTTCCTAAGCAAGTCGGCCCATCAATGGTCGGGTAAGAATTCTGCTTCTTCTCTATTGATCTACTCATTGGGCTATTCTTATAACCTTATCCAACGTAGTGCACTGCCAAAGTTCTACAATATCTCATAGGTCACTCCTTAATCTAATAAGAAACCTGGATACTATTCATGCTAATGCCTCTTCTACTTCACAACAAATCATGAGTCTTTGAAACTCTTAAACGTACTCATCAACAATTCAGCTTCCTTGTCTTAGCTGTTAAAGCTAAGCAAAAGTGTCTTGTAAATAAGTATCCAATATGAACCTATTTTTGAGTATCCTCTTCATCTCGAGCTAAGTATTCGCTTCTTTATATCCTTCTCATCTTCTTATGATTTGGAAGTTCTTCCACCACATTGTGGTATATCCTAAGAACTCAACAGCAACAGTTCTCATTTTTCTCTTGGTCCTTGTACTAGTAATAATAAAAAACACGCTTAGCCTTTTCTTCCCAATCCAAATAGTCATATGTATCCCTAAAAACATTGAAGCTCGGGATCTACAGCTTCACATGGTCGGAAGCTCAAGGTGCTCGAGCTCGTTCTTTTTCCCCATTATACTCTTCTTCTTCTTCATTATCCATATCACCCAAATCAATCCTTCTTCATACTTATCCTCCTACTCCTCTACCTCAAACCGGTCAAGCTAAGATCTATCCTCTAGCAAGTCGAGCAACTTGTAGAGTGTTCTACATAGCCTTAGTAAGTTTATAGGCCATTGCATGAACAACTCTAGTTAAATCAGCTAAGAGGTTTACCACCTCATCTAGTCATTCGTCTGTACTCTTAGGGGTGTTCTAAGGTTTTCGTCCATGATAGACAACACCACTATTATTATCTCTAATACCAGCATTGACATTAGAAGTAGTCATTCTTTCAATAAGACTTAGTAAACAAACTTAGAATCCACAAAACAACAAAAACTGCTCCTCCAGACCAAATAAATGACAAGCCCAAATGAAAACTTGCTTTGTTTTCGTATACTCAAAACAAGGCAAAATAGAGTAAGTAACCAAAACAAACTACTACTTCTTCTACTTGCCTCAATACTTATAGCTAACTTCCATGTAACTACAACATACTACCACAACAATCACTACTCACAAGAAAGTTCAAACAACTTACCTAAATGAAACCTCCACTCTAATACCAAAATGATACGAACCGGAGCAAAGGACTGATAAGGTTGGTTGTGGGGGTAGGTCTGAACTTAAAGAAAGGGATGGGAATCACGCGAAAATAGTAAAAAGTAAAACAAGTAAACCCATGAACAGCTCTAAGGATATGACGTATTAGGAAACTTTTGAGGACTCAAGACAAAACTTGATATGATGCACGAGATGATCCGATAAGATTATTTACCACCTAGCTTTATTTAAAGGTTAGGATAAGAGCTACGCAAACAAGCTAATGAAAGCAATGTTCAAAAAGAGTATGTTCAATATTCTAATGTAAGATGATTGCAGCTGCATGTACAGTAGATATTTATACCTGAAAAACTAGAGCAACCTACTTAAAATGGAAAAAACTAAAAAGGGTAATATATAAAAGAAGTAATGTATAAGTAACAATAAGGTACAATTGAAAATACAACCAAAATGAGTATCTTGTACGGAAAATTCTATCACATGGTTGCTTAGACATGTGGCTTCTTGTGGATGGATGACTTCTTGGTAGAAAAGACTATTCTATACAATCAATCTAGTATTTGCTTAGCCAAAGTGTTGAGCAGAGGCGGTAGGTCAGCAGTGCCAAGCTGAATAGTTAATTCTTTCAAGGTAAATTAACCTTGGATGTATTTGGTATGAGCTGATGGTTGGATGAGCTGAGCTGATGCTTAAGTGTAGTTTAGGTCAGCAGTTAGAGATGAATGATGAGTACAAGAGAGTTCAGCTTGCCTAGGACATCAAGTCGGTAGATTGCAACAACTTAAACTCCTCAGTGGTGGGTCGTAAGGAAAGAATTCACCTAGCCATACTTTCTAACCCTTGGGCTCAAGTTGGGGTCAAGGGTCCAATGGTCTGATTCCTATCTAAATTAACCTCAAAAGAGTTACTTGCTCAACTCAGTAATGTTGAATTATCACCTCAGGTTAGTATCATTACTCAGTAACAACCAAGTTAGCAATATAGTTTGTCTATTTTTTCCAAATGCATGACTACCGTTCATTTATTATGTGTTCAAGCATCCCAAATGATAGAATCTTCTATGCAAAGCACTTGCTTTTGTTGATTTTTAATTAATACCCTTCAAACATTCCTTATGTCATACTAATTTTAGACATTACCCTTTTTAGTCTTTTCCATTTGTAGCAGTTATCATAATATTTCAAGTATAAATACCCATTGTAAATGTAGCTGCAAGATAACCATATATCATTAATATAGATTATCATTCATTTCATAGGCATTTTCTTTGCTTACTTAATTCACTCTTATCTTAACCCTTAAGTAAGGCTAAGTAGCGAGTGCCCTCACCGAGTTAACTCATGCATCACATCGAGTTCACTTTATGAGTCCTCGATAGTTCCTTAATACGTAACGTCTCGGAGCTTATTGTGGTTTTGATTGTTTACTTCGTTGTTCTCGTGCAATTCCATCCTTTTTTTTCTTAAGCTTTCTATAAGTTTGGACCTACGCCGATACATTTGCCTTTGTCAGTCCTTGATAAACATCATATTATCTTAGTATCAGAGCTAAGGTTCATTTAGGTAAGTTACTATTAAGTTGTGATTGTTACTGTATAGTATGTAGTACTATTGTCAAGTGTGTTGTGAATACAAAAGGGATTAGTTTAACTGTTTTGGAGAGTATTTGAAGTTTTTCTATTGCTATAAGACCTTTGTTGTGAAATACTCTGTTTTGTCTTATTTCGAGCATATGAAAATAGAGCAAGTTTCAACTAAGTTTATAGTTCATTGAAGTAGTTGTTGTGTTCATAGTTAATTTGAACTTTCGTATGGAGAAGTGTATGTGTGAGTTGTTTAACTTAAAAGGATAGTGTCTATTGTTTCGTAGATTTTGAGTTTGTTATCGAGCTTTGTCAAGAGGATGATGGATCTAAATGTCAACATTGGTATTGGAGATTATAATAGCAATGTTATCCACAATAGACGACAACCCCAGAACACCCCTAGAAGTATCGATAAGTGAATTGATGAGGTGGCTAACCTTATAGCTAATTTGACCAAAGTTGTTCATCCATTGGCCTTTTGACCTACCGAAGTTATGCAAAATACTCCCCAAGCTACTCAACTTGCAATAGGATAGATCCTAGTTGGACAAGATTAAGGTGGAGGAGTAGGAGGATGTGCATAGAGAAGAATTGACTTAGGTGATATGGATGAAAAAGGAGAAGAAGAGTATAATGAGGAAGAGAAACGAGCTCAAGCACCTTGAGCTATTGACCATGTGAAGCTTCAAATTCCAAGCTTCAATGGTTCTGGAAATGCTGATAACTATCTAAATTGAGAAGAGAAGGTAAAGCATGTTTTTTATTATTACCAGTATGAGGATCGTTAGAAAGTTAGGACTGCTGCTATAAAGTTCTCAGGTTATGCCGCGATATGGTGGAAAAACTTCCAAATTATGAGGAAACGAGAAGGATATAGGGATGTAAGCATTTGGTACGAGATGAAGGGATACTTAGAAACAAATTCATGTTGGATACTTATTTGTAAGACATTTTTGTTCAACTTCAAAAGCTAAGGCAAGAAAGCCAAACTGTTAATGAGTATGTTCATGAGTTCTAAATACTCATGATTCGATATGAAGTAGATGAACCATCAACCTGAACAATATCTAGATTTCTCACTAGATTAAGAGGTGACATCCGAGATGTCGTAGAGCTTCAACAATTTATTGTATTGGATGAGGTTATAAGAATAGTCCAACGAGTGGAAAAACAGAGGAGGAATTGGCCAAGCTAACCCCCAATGAGCCAACCTATCCAATTAAGTAGACCCGCTCAAGGAAGTTATCGAACTTAGTAAAGTGTAGAGCCAAGTGGAAGAACAAATCTCAAAGTTAAACAAAAGAATTGACCAACTAACAGTTAACTGCTACTAAGAACTTATGAGAAGGGACAAAGATTTCGGAGGAAGATGGGCTAGATCAAGTGCTTTAAGTACTAAAGGTTTAGATACACAACCGCCTAATGTCCAAACAAGTGAACTATAGTTATCAAAGGAGACATTTCGAAACTTGACATATATAGTATTGGTAAGGAAGCCCAGGAGGAGTGTGCTCCCCTTAAGAATACTACCCAGGAAAATGAGCTTATTGAAGAGGATGTATTTTTTGAAGATTTAGACAAATTAACCTTGGTAGTCTGGCATGCAATGAGTATAGAACCCTCTACCAATGAGAAGCAAAGAGAGAACTTATTCCATATCGCTTACAAAGTGAATGAGTAGGTTTGTGTGCTCATAATGGATAATAGAAGCTGCACCAATGTAGCGTCTACTAACCTAGTCAAGAAACTCAAATTACCGACCATATCATACCTGATACAAACTCATTGATAAACACACGAACCCAATATCATGCGTAACCAAAAGGAGCAAGTCCAAGCTGTAAGATGTCCTAAAAAGTAAATGATAGTTAAGGGAGAATAGGGGTTCCCATGCATCGACACTGGATATGATGCACCAACATCTCACACGAGCTCAAGTCACACTTGATATGATGTACAAGTGCGGCCGAAGGTCACTCGCCACTAGTCCACGCTTGAATGGGCTAGATAAGAGTAGCTCAAAAGCAAGAGGACACTTAGCTCAAGAGAAGGTAAAAAATTTAGTGTATTCTTCTGTATATCTCTTGCAGTTGTTACATTATGTGACTATTTATAATACCCTGTTAAGGCAAGTTCTATGTTATGGATAATTACAAAAAAAGAATTCCTATTTGCTAAATAAAAAGGAAATTACAATACAAGGAGATACGAAATCGTACACAACGAACATCGCTTGTCAAAAAGGATAGTATGGTTGCCAATAAAGACAATACGAGTGCGTTTTTACTGTGATTCTAATAGTATTGTGGTCCAAGTAAGGGTAGACCTCTGTTCAGGCCTATTCGATATCAAAAGGGGTTAAACTATGGTTAGTTTAGGAACAGCTCACCTTGGGTTAGCTTCGGAGGTTCAACCCCTGACAGTCTTGGTTAGCCTCAACACAGTAGAGATTGTTGTACTCAAATTTGGCGCTTAGACTATGGTTTAGTAGAAGGTTTGGCTCGATATGCTGGTTGATCACCTCGGCAACATCCTGGATAGCATAAAGAGCAAAATAGCTCAGTAGATTGGACCGAGGTAAGCATTGCTCCTCGGTGCTCAACTCACCTTGGATAGCTTAGCGAACCACTGGAGAGAGCCCTCGAGCTCTAGAGCGTGTAATTAGTCCTTAATCCCTATCATCCCCTCCAAGTTGTTTGAGATTTGGGATCAAATCTGGTTCGATTCCTGGTTGTTCATCCTTGGGAGTGTAAGGTTGGAGATCGGCAATGTTGAAGGAGTTCGAAGCTCCATATCCTTCAGGTAATTTAATCCTATAGGCATTAAGATTGATCTTTTCAAGCACTCTGGAAGATCCATCGGCTCTAGGAGACAACTTACTCTTCCTTAAGTTTAGGAATCGGTCCTTGCTAGGATGTATCCAAACCAAATTGCCTGGTCGAAATTCCCTCTTCCTCCATTCTCAGCTTCGTTTTTTAAGCTTAATAACAGCTCGACCCGATGCTCTACAACCTTCTAATGCATGGCTTTGATGACCTCAACTCTCTCGATGGCTGGCCAGTCTTCATCAAGCATCAGCCAGGGTACTTAGTCCAGTGGCAGTTCAGGGTTAAACTCATAAGCAACCTCGAATGGAGACATGCTTGTTACGTTGTGGGTGGTCCTATTATATGCAAACTCAATGATTGGTAGGCACAAATCCCAAACAACCATATTTCATCCAATAGCAACTTGCAGCAAAGTTCCCACCGTTCTATTGACAACTTCGGTCTGTCCATCAATTTGTAGGTGGTAGCACATGCTGTACAGCAGCTTGGTTCCCATTTGTCTCTACAACGTCCTCCAAAAGTAACTTATGAACTTGGGGTCTCAATCTAAAACAATGGTCTTGGGAATTCCGTACAACTTAATTACTTCCTGCAAGAAAAGAAAAGAGATAGGCAAAGCATCGTTAGTTTTGGAATAGGGTACGAAATGTGCCATTTTGCTAAATCGATCGACAACCACCATAATGGAGTCCTTCCCTTAGGATGTCCTTGACAATCCTAACACGAAGTCTATACTTAACTCAAACCATGGTTTAGTCAGGGTCAGCAAGGGTTGGTAGTGTCCTTACCTAGCTCAACTCTTTGCTTTTCAATAGGTCGCACACCTTTTTGCGGCATGGACTGGACATCTCTCTTCATCCTTGGCTAAAAAAATCTAGAGGATAATACCTCATAAGTTCGACATTGGCCAAAGTGTCGTATTTATCCCCATCCATGCGCTTCGAATGCTTCGTGCACTAGCAGTTCTCATGTGGAATAAGTCGGGATACATAGCCTCCTCTTCCTGAATAAGTATCCATCCTCCCTATGATAGTTGTCCAGTGTCCATCCTTCCTCACTATAAGCGTAGATAGGACCAAAGTATGGGTCTTCGACATACAAATTCTTAATGGTTGAAAAACCAAGTAGCCTCATCTACAGCTCGATCAGGAGAGTATGTTGTCTTAATAAAGCGTCAGCTACTACATTGTTCTTTTCGTTCTTGTATTTTACAACATAAGAAAAACTCTCCATGAATTCAACTCACTTAGCTTATCTCCAGGACAGCTTTGGTTGGCTCTTTAGATATCTAAAGGATTCATGGTTAGTGTAGATCACAAATTCCTTAGGTAGCAGATAGTGTTGTCACACCATTAGGGCTTAGATTAAGGAGTATAACTCCTTGTCTTAGACGAAGTAGTTGAGTGTGGCTCCTCGAAGTTTCTCACTAAAGTAAGCGATAGGTCGATCTTCTTGCATCAACATAACACCTATGCCTAGTCCAAATGCATTACACTCTACTTCAAATATCTTGTCAAAGCTCGGTAAAGCTAAGACAGGGGCTATAGTTAGCCCCTCTTTCACTTCCTTAAAACTCCTCCTCTCTTTCTCACCCCATCTGAATTTAACATTCTTCTTTGAGAGTTTGGTGAGTGAGGCCACAATTGCACTAAAGTTCCTGATGAATCGACGATAAAATGATGCCAGGCCATAGAAACTTCTCACATCAACAAAATAGGTCAGCTCAGGCCATTCTATGATCGCTCTTATCTTATCTTCATCGACTCAGATGCCACCTCCACTCACAACAAATCCTAAGAAGATCACCTCGGAACGGAAAAAGTCACACTTCTTTAGATTGGCGTAAAGCTATTCAACTTATAGTTTCGCAAGCACTTGTCAAAGATGTTCTTAGTGAGTCTCCAGGTCAGGACTGTACACTAAAATGTCATCAAAATAAACTACGACAAACCTTCTTAGTAATTCTCGGAGCACATGATTCATAAGTCGCATGAATGTGCATAGTTCAAATGGCATTACAAGCCACTCATATAAACCATGTCGTATCTTGTATGCGGTTTTCCACTCATCTCCTTTATGCATTTGAATCTGATGGTATCCAGATTTGATATCGACCTTAGAGAATACTCTTGCTCCACTTAACTCATATAGCATATCATCAAGCCTGGGTATAGGATACATGTACTTGATGGCGATTCGACTGATGGCTCAACTATCTATAAACATCCTTCAAAAACCATCCTTCTTCGGCACTAATAAGGCCAACACAGTACAGGGGCTCAGGGACTCACACACATACCCTTTCTTCATGAGGTCATCTACTTGCCTTTGTAGTTCGATAGCTTGTTCAGGGTTCAGCCTATAGGTAGGCTTGTTTGGCAGTACAACTCCTGGCTATAGGTCAATTGCATGCTAGACACCTCAAATGGGGGGTAGACCCTTCAATAGCTCCTCTAGAAACAGGTCGACAAAGTCCTCCAATAGGGTTTTTTACCTTGGTCGGTAGCTCTTCCTCCCCAAGTCTCATCTCCAAAAGCCTCTTGACAAGCAGATAGGTCAGTCCCTCTAACTCCATTTAACTTTTTAGTTCGACTCATGTCAGCACCAAAGCCTCCTTCTTCAGGGTTCGACTAAGCTGGGACTGCATGACTTTTACCTACTCGGCATTCATGGGACTCAATTTCAATCTTCTTCCTTCATGCTCCACAAAACATGTATTCCTCTTGCCATCATGTATAATTACTCAATCAAACACCTATGGTCGTCTAAGTAGAAGGTAGGACGTACTCATGAGTAACACATCACAAAGTACTTCATCTCAATACCTACTTATACAAATCGGTACAGACACCTATTTGTTCACTTGTAGGGCTCCCTTATTACTGAGCCAATGAAGCTTGTAAGGTTTCAGGTAGGGCATGGTCGGCAGTTTCAGCCGCTAGACCACAAATGCAGAGGCTGCATTGGCGTAGCTCCCACTGTCAATGATCAGCGTGCATAGTGATTCGTTTACCTTGCACTCAATAAGGAAGAGATTTTCTCTCTACTCGTCTTCAAGCATAGGACCGATACTCATTGTCCTCCTCAAACAACTCAATCTATTCGTCCTCCTTCGACTCCTCTACTTCTTCATTGGTACTATCAACCTCAACAGTTAGTGCCTTACCTCTTATCACCATTATTCGCCTGTTCAAACACTGAGCGGTCGTATGTCCAAATCCTTGGCATTTAAAACACTTGATTTCACTCGTCTTCCTCCTTGAACTCTGCCCTTTCTTGAACTTTCTCAATGGTTCCTTCTCCTCTACTTGGGTAGTTTGAGCAGGTCAGGTCTTAGTGACCTTACTCGGTTCGGTTCGCACAAGTTTACTTGGAACAGGTTGACTACTACTAAGACGATTAATGGGTGGTCGAAATCTTCCTCTTCGACGCCTTTCTATCCTTTAGGCGACTCGAATTGCATCATCGAGCATTCGAATGTCCAAGGTTTCCAGGACATCCCTAACCTCATACTTCAATCTACCAATGAATCGAGACACAATTTAGTCTTCTGGCTCCACAACTTTGCATCAAATCATTAGCATTTAGAACTCCTTAATGTAAGCATCTACACTCGATCCTCCCTGTCTCAATTTTTGCAGTCTCTTGAAGGCATCCTATAGATAATAGCTCGACACGAACCTTCTCCACATAACTCTCTTCATATCATCTTAACTCCTAATCTCTCGTTATCCTTCCCTTTTTTTGGTGGCTTGCAAGTTCTTCCACCATAAGGCAGCATAGCCAATGAACTACAATACAGTTCGCCTAACCTTTGCATTTTCGAGCGCTTCATGGCATTCAAACTGCTTTTCAATCTGATCTACCTAATTTAGATAGTCCTCGGCATCACCACTTCTAGAGGAACTCAGAATACACATCTTTAATCCCTCAACTCTAAGGGCTCATACATTCCTTTCCTCAGGTTTATAGTACTCCTCTGCCTCGTCACCTCCTTCTGCTTCCTCCTCAATCTCTTCAAGCACTAGTCTTCGTCTAGCATCCCTACCAATTCCTTTGGCTCGGGGTGGTCAAGCTGAAGCGTTATCTTGGCCAAATTAACCATTACCTCGACCTTGCTGTTTGCGTTCCCTCATGAGGCTATTTCTAGCTCGTTGTCTGTCATCTTGGAAGACAATCACCAGATTAGCTACTAAATCAATAAGCCTATCCAAGTGGTCACCCACTAACTGAGGTAAGAAGCTTCCTTCATGTCCTTGACCATGTTGAGTATCACTTTCTTGGTTTCCCAAAGTTCCTTGCACACTTGAATCTGACATTGATGTTTACTTCACAATGACAACTTCACAACAAACATAGAGTCAACCACACTCTGTTTTAGCATAACGAAAATAGAGGAAAACAGAGTACAAAACACTTCTCATTACTAAACTTCAAAGCTAACAATAGAACCACTATCACACAAGAGCAGTGATAAACTATTAAAAGAATATAGTGGCAAGATCCAGCTTTGAATGTAGCCAAGCTCCAATACCAAGATGATACAGACTCATGGACGAACATGCGAACCTAATATCACGCGTAACCAAAGGGGGTGGGTCTAAGCCGCAAGATGGCCTGAAAAGTAAATGATAGTCAAGGGAAAGTAGGGGTTCTCATGCACCGACACTGGATATGATGCACCAACACCACACACGAGCTCAGGTTGAACTTAATATGACGCACAAGTGTGACTAGAGGTCACTCGCCACTAGTCCACGCTCAAATGGGCTAGATAAGAGTAACTCAAGAGCAAGATGACACTTAGCTCAAGAGACGGTAAAAAGTCCAGTGTATTCTTTTGTATATTTCTTACGGCTATTACGTTATGTGACTATTTATAATACCATGTTAAGGCAAGTTCTATGTTACAGATAATTACAAAAAAAGAATTCATATTTACTAAATAAAAAGGAAATTACTATATATGGAGGCACGAAATCATGTGCAGCGAATGTTGTTTGTTAGAAGGACAATACGGTTGTCAATAAGGATAGTGTGTACGCGTTTTTACTGTAATTTTGACAATATTGTGGTTCGAACAAGGGTGGGCCTCTATTCAGGCCTATTCGACGTCAGAAGGGGCCAGACTGTGGTTGGTTCAAGGACGACTCACCTTGGGTTAGCCTTGGAGGGTTGGCCTCAACACAGTAGAGATTACTGTACTCAGATTTAGCGCTTGGACTATGGTTTAGTGGAGGGTTCGACTCAATATGCTGGTTGATCACCTCGGCAACATCTTGAATAGCATGGAGAGCAAAGTAACCCAGCAAATTGGACTAAGGTAAGCATTGCTCCTCAGTGCTTAACTCACCTTAGACAACTCGACGAACCACTTGAGAGAGCCCTCAGGCTCAGGAGCATGTAATCAGTCCTTAATCCCTATCAATACCTGAGGCCATATAAATTTAATTTACTAAATGAGAAGAGAGCACTATATGTCACTCAGTAAGTATTACTACCAATCACTATTAGAAATTATTCTGATGAAATTCTTTGTAATGTACTACCTATGTGTGCATCTCATGTGTTGCTAGGCAAACCTTGGTTTTTTTATCGAAGGGTTATTTATGATGGTTTCAAGAATACATGTATGTTTGAGAAGGATGGGAGGAAAATTACCCTGAACCCTATGACCTCAAGTTAAGTAAGTAAATTACAAGCCAAATTGGCTTGAGGATCGAAGAAGGCTTTGGTACTGAGTAAAGCTAAGCTCCGAGGAGCCATTAAGTTTGACTTGCCAACCTTCCTATTGGTAATGAGACTAATGGAACTGAAGGAACCAGTGAAGCTACCAGGAGGTCAAGAAGTTGCTCAATAAATATTTTGACCTGTTTCCCGAGTAGTTGCTTAAGGGATAACCTCCATTTTGAGGTATGGAGCACTACATTGACTTGATACCTGACACTGCACTACCGAACAAGCCTACCTATAGAATAAATCCTAAGAAAGCTATAAAGCTCTTAAGATAAGTCGACGAGCTATTAGAAAAGGGATATGTAAGAGAAATTCTTAGCCCCTGTAATGTACCTGCATTACTTATGTCAAAGAAGGATGCTACTTAGCGTATGTGTGTAGATTGTGTAGATAGGAAAGCTCTCAACAAGATTACAATCAAGTACAAATACTCCATTCTAAGGCTAGACAATATGTTAAACAAACTAAGTGGTACTAAGGTGTTCAACAAGATTGACTTAAAGTCAAGATACCATTAGATTTGAATGAGGCAAGGGGATGAATGGAAAACTACTTTGAAGACCTGACATGGCCTATACGATGGATGGTCATGCCTTTTGGACTATCAAATGCCTCAAGCACTTTTATGAGATTAATGAACCATGTTCTAAGAGACTTGATCGGGAAGTTTGTTGTTGTCCACTTTGATGACATCTTCATTTATAGTATCAACTTGGTAAGTCATATTAACTATCTCTAAGCTGTTTTCATTGCCCTCTAAGTAGAGAAATTATTCAAAACATGAAGAAATACTACTTCTGTCAAGAAGAGGTGGTCTTCCTAAGTTACGTGATTAGTGAAGCAAGATTGAGAGTTGATGAAGAAAAGTTTTGAGCTATTGTTAAGTGGTTGACGCCAACTTCATGTGCCGAAGTGAGGAATTTCCATAGATTGGCATCCTTCTACCAATGCTTTATCTAAGGATTCAGTACTATAGTAGCAGCTGAAGTGAGGAGAGAATGAAGAGAGAAGTTTAGCTGAGGTGAAAGCGAGGTTGACCTTTGCCACAGTCTTGGCTTTGTCAAACTTTGATAAAGTGTTTGAGCTAGAATGCGATCCATTAGGTGTTAACATCGGAGCTATGCTAATACAAGAAGGTCGGTTTGTTGCTTATCATAGTGAAAAGCTTAGAGGATTACAACTGAACTATTCTGTATATGACAAAGAACTCTTAGCATTAATCAGAGCCCTTCACGTGTAGCAGTATTATCTTTTGCCAAAGGAATTTGTCATAAACACGGATCATGAGTCCTTAAGATATCTATAAAGCCAATTAAAGCTCGCTATATGCTAGGCTCAATGGATCCAAATTCTAAAAGGGTTTAATCTCATCATCAAATATCAGTAAGGTATGAAAAATGTAGTTGCCGATACTTTATCAAGAAGACATACTCTTCTTACTGAGTTGTAGACCAGACTGCTAGGGTTTACAAGCATTAAAGAACAATATCAATATGATAATTGTTTTAGTCCTATATATAGTCACTGTAGAGAAGGACGAACAGTGAATAAATATCATGTAGAAGATGGTTAACTGTTCCAAAGAGGCAAATTATGTGTGCCGACCTGTTCATTAAGGGAATTGATGGTGAGAGAAGCACATAATGAAGGACTCTCTAGTCACTTTAGAGAAAGAAGGACATATGAGCTATTAAACAATAGGTTCTTCTAGCCTAAAATGAAGTGAGATGTGCATCATGTGATTAATGGATGTACTACCCACAAGAAGGCCAAAAGTCAAGCTAAACAAGGTAAAGCAATGCCTCTAGCTGTTCCGACCAAACAATGGACTAACCTGAATACAGATTTTATCCTTGGATTACCCCAAACTGCTTCAGGCAAAGACTCTGTAATGTTTGTCATGGATAGGTTCAATAAGATGGCACACTTTGTGTTTTATACCAAGACTAACGATGCTTCAACTATTGCTTATTTGTTTTTGTAAGAAATAGTTTGCTTGCATGAATTGCTAAGGAATGTGGTATCAAATAGAGACCCAAAGTTCTTGAGCCATTTCTAAAGAACTCTTTAGCGTTGGATGGGAACCAAATTATTGTTCAATACTTCTTATTACCCTCAAACTAATGGCTAGACAAAGTTTGACAATCATACCCTAAGACCATTACTTCTAGCTACAATAGGAAAGAACTTAGCCAACTGGGAGGTCATCTACAGTTTCAATCCTGAACTACCCCTCAATCATACCCTGATGTCATTTACTAACCAAGAAGATCTAGAAGCAAGAACCAGAGCTCAATCCATCCACCTGATCTACGAACAAGTCACCTAACACATTGACTAAGCTACCAAAAAGCTAAAAGAAAAAGGAAAAGGAAGGAAGACCAAGCAATTTTAGCCCAATGACCAAATGCGGCTACACTTGAGTAAGGAAAGATTTTCTAACAAGAGGAAGAACAAGCTATCTACAAAAGTTGACAAACCATTCCAGATACTCCAGAAGATAAACGACGATGCGTACATGCTAGAACTGCCAAAAGACTTCAGAGTGTCTAACGTATTTAATGTTGCCGACCTCAGCCCTTACCAACCTGAGGAGAACTCAGATGAAGACTAGCCAGATTTGATCTCAAATCCTAATTAATTTGGTAGAGATTATAGGAATCAAGCCACTGAACCTTTGACTCAAGCTTAAACCCTAAGACTAAGGAGCATGGCAAGGCAAGGCAAGGCAAGTTCTTTCTTTACGCCCCACAACCAAAGATTTCAAGCTACTACAATTTGTTAACCTGATATGCTACTCGAGTCGAACCCTCTTGTGCTTATCGATAGTATCCAACTACCAACTAGAGGTACACTTAAACAATAGTTCAAACCACTTGACCATCTACCCAACCGACCTTAATCCAAGCTATATCGAATATGTTGGAGCTGAATTCATCCCAAAAGAGTTACCTACTCAGCTTGATAATGCTAAACTATCAGCTCGGCTCGACATCATTACTTAATAACAGCCAAGCTAGCCATACAATTTGTTTGTTTTTGCTAGATATACGACCATTGATCATCCTCCACATGTCCAACCATCCTAAATGATAGAATCTTCCGTATAGAGCACTTGCTTTTATTGATTTTTCATCAATACCCTTCAAACATTCCTTATATCATACTAATTTTAGACATTACCCTTTTTAATCTTTTCCATTTATAGCAACTACCTTAGTATTTTAGGTATAGATACCCATTGTAAATGTAGCCATAAGATAACCAAATATCATCAATATAAAATATCATACCTTTCATAGGCATTTTCTTTACTTACTTAATTCACTCTTATCGTAACTCTTAAAAAAGGCTAGGTGGCAAGTACCTTAACTGAGTTAACTTATCCATCATTTCAAGTTTGCTTTGTGAGTCCTTGGTAGTTCCTTGGTGCATCACATCCTTAGAGTTGATCTTTTTTTTGCTTGTTTACTCCGTTGTTCTCATGCATTTCCATCTTCGTTTTTCAAGCTTTCTGCAAGCTTAAACCCATCCTGCTATGTTTACCCTTGTCAATCCTTAGTGTAGATCGTATCACTAGGTTTAATCTCAATATTCCCTAAGAGTGTCCCTTGTTGCCTTTTAAAGATCATTTTTACAAGTTAACTTATTTTATTCTCCAAATTCTAATTAGAAGCCTCATGATTCCTTAGTAATGATTCAATGTTGGATAACTGGGCCTCATTGCCTTAAATATACTTGGTCAAGAGTTCTTCCAAACTAGATTTCTTCTCTTAAGGAGGGGGAGGTAGTAATAATGTTTGAAATCTAAGTGGACCAAAGTTGATTTTTGCTTGCCTTGGTTTTGATTTCCCTATGAGAAGTTAAGGTGATTTCTCTACGTAGGATTATAAGTGTTACTATAAGGGTTGTTTTGTTGCCTAGATGAATTTCCCAGATAATCCACCAGTTCCATTTATTCTTACACTCCATACCTACGTAAGCTAAAATCACTTACAATAGGTTGCATGGATCTTCTTGCTTAATAGATCTACCTTAGCTGCTAAAGTGGTGGTCATGTCCACATCATAGATTCCTACCACCCTTTGTCTAACTTTAGTATTTCCTACTGATAGTTATTAATCACCATTCTTTCAATCAAGTTTTACACTTGCTCAGGCATCTTTGTGTTCAAAGTACCTCCTACGGCTACATCAATCATCTATCTTGTAGATGGATTGAGATCATTATAGAAGGTTTGGATTTGCATCTAAAGCGAAAGGCTATAATATCGGCACTTCCTAAGTAGGTCCTTAAACCGCTCCTAAGTGTCATATAAGGTCTCAGCTTCCAACCGAGCAAAATAAGAAATATCATTCTAAAGCTTAACAATCTTTGTAGGTGGAAAATATTTCATAAGAATTTCTTTGCCAATCTAATCAAAGTTGTTATTAAATTTCATGTTGTAGAGTTCAACCACTATTTTGCTCTACCCTTCAAGGAAAAAGGGAACAACGTCAATCGTATAGCATCATGCGTAGCCCCATTAATTTTAAATGTATCACAAATCTCTAGAAAACAAGTGATATGAACATTAGGATCTTCATCTTGAAGGCCATCAAACTAAACATATTACTGCATCATTTGTATGATGTTATGTGTAATTTGAAAGTTATTATCAGTGACAGTTAGTCTTGGGATACTAGAGTCGACCTTAGTAAGTGTAGGCCTTGAATAGTCAGGCATAGTTTGGTTTATGTCATCACCCTTGTAGGCTATGGGTTTAGGTTCTTGTAGTGGATCTTCTTGATTAATAAATTGATTGTTCACATCTTAACCCTCTTCCTTAACCTTAACAAGTGTCTTTTCTTCCATGATAGCTACCGTTCGTCTAGCACGCAACTTCAAATTCTAAAGGGTAATCCTTTCAAGTTTAGGATTAAGTTCTACTAAGTCTTCCAATTTGCTTCGAGTCATGCACTATAAGGAAAATAAGTATAGAATCAATTACAACTCAAAACAATAAAAGGAAAGAGAACAATAAAAGAAAAGAAAGAGATGATTAAAGTAATAAAGCAACTAGTGTTCTTCATATTGAAGTCCTTAGCAACGGTACTATAGACTTAATATGAAGGAAGAGCACCTATCAAATACTAATATAATGGATGTGAGTTCGATTTAATCCCTCAAAGACCCAGAATATCAATACTAACCTTAACTCTATTATTTAATCAGAAAATTGTGATAAATTTAAATGAATTAAAATAACAAAAACTAATGAACTAAGCTAATTATGAGACTAAATCAAACAATTAGGAAGTGATAAAATTGAGAACTACTTCGAGAAATCAAATGACATATTTAAGACTTATTTGCCTTAGAGTTTAGCATGTGACCGCAAAAAATTTATCCAATTCCATCTCTAGTGTAATTAACTAGGAGAATTCTCAATTAAAGTTAATACTTTTCTCAAGCATATTAACCCTAACCCTAAAATACTTACCAGAATCTCTTCGCTAGTAAAATAATTTAAGATCACATTAACATATTATAAATTTCCACACAAAGATAGTAAATTTCACAAAGAATTACATGACTTATCTCTAAGTGTACATGTAATCTTTTTCAATTATGTCAAGATCTCTCTACACATGTGATTTCTCAATCTTCATACATAATTTCAAGAATTGTTACCCTAGAAATATTAATTAGCAATCCAAAACACATAATTGAATTAAGAAAACTAGAAACTTTATTGAAAATTAAAAATCAATCCAATAGTCATATGTAAACCCTAAATTCCACAATCTTAAATATAAGAACTTAAGCTATTTTGATGATTTGGGAAGAATATTGTAGCAAAAACAAGAAAGAATCCATGAAAAGCCCATTTTATGGTGATAAATCTTCTAAATCTTGAAGTTTTGTCAATGCTTTCACTTGTGCCTCTCTCCCCCCCATCAAGTCTCTTTGATTTGGATGCCCAAAAGTGATCTCTAAAACCCTCACTTGCCTTTCATAGTAAAAAGGGAAACTACAGTATGCAGCATTATACATGACTTGGGACATGGTCTTGTCCTAGTGGTCATGTAACTCACTGCTTCTAGGCGCCAAAAATTGTTCTAGTTGGACATGGCCTGAGATACAGTTATATTCCTAAGTCGTATAATTTATTAATCAAAATTGGGATTTTCTCCTCTTGGGTGGATATTGTAGACATCTCATTTTTACTCATTATATTTTTTTTTTAAATAAAAGGGGTCTTAATTCAAGAAAGGCAAAAAAATAGAAAAATATAAAAAAATTAGAAAAGATAAAAAAAAAAATAGGAAATTTGGAAAAACACAAAAAAAAGTAGTAAAATTTGGAAAAAACATTAAAAAAAAAAAACAAAGAAGAAGAAAGATAGCTTTTAGGTCTTAAAGTAATGAAAGGGATGTTAGGCCTGAGCTTAGAACTAAATCTAACTTAGGCTAACTTAATCCATATATACAATTTGATTGCATATATTGATAAGGTACAGGCTAACAACCTAATGGTAATACACTTAGACTTGCACTTGAAATGACATAGAGGTCTTAAGTTCAATTCTTCTAATAGGTACTTTGTACCTTTTTCTCTTTGTATGAGCTGGGATATACATAGCATAAAGTTATTATTAGGCCATGTGTTTGTGACTAACATGTAGCATGCATCCATTCGATCACGTGGCACCACATCAGCATCTTCTTTCTCTCTCTTTCATTTCCTTTCCCACTTTAAGACCATCTTTGATTCATTTTTCTCTATGATTTCACTAAATTAATGATGAAATCACAAAGTAGACATGGAATCCTTCAAATAGATACCAAGAACATGTTTGGATACAGTCCTTTAATGGGTCAATTTGAGCTTCAAAAATCAGAAAAAGTTTGAAAACCCAGATTTTCCTCCTAATCAAATTTCCATGATTTAAGCTCCTTGATGAATTTCAAAACTTTTACTTGACAATTTTGGCAAAAACGAATGATTTGGATATAGTTTTGACTAGTGATTAGCTCCCATTCGTGCCCAAAATCGAAATGAAATCCCAAGTTTTCCTCTCATATTCAATCTCAAATTAATGGCGATTTGATTCATCCCAAGTTTGTTCAAACCTAGATTAGTATAAAAGGACTACCCAAACGCCATTTACATGATCATCAAGCTTTCAAAAACACCTAAAACACACTTACTCAATCTTTCTCTCTCAAGGCCGTTGGTTCCCCAATCTCTCTCTAGGTTTCTACTTAAAATCTTAATGATTTGAGTAAGACCAACCATATAGCCAACTTCCATGAACTTTAAACTCTCTAACACCACCAACCATACCATTGGTCATGCCTCCTACTAAGCTCAGCCACCTCCTAGGGTTTCGATCACCCTACCACCATCGAAAAACACCACCACCACTCACTCCTACTCCAAACCAACCATATGGCTAAACTTAACACACTCGAAAACCTCCAACCTAACTTCTATCATATACTCAACAACCACCACCAACACCATATGCCGCCATCACCTATCGCCCAATGACGAAAAGTCGCCAAACATGGTAACGCTTCACCTACCCCCAATGAAAAACTTACAAACCTGCTTTCTCCCCTTCGTTTCGGCACATACAATAGCTTGAATTGATCCCCCACCCTCTTCCTTTCTCCTTACTCTTTCTCTCTCTTTTTCTCTCAACTTTAACCTGAGTCCAAAGACCGACCTGCACTTTTACCCAATTCAACCACCTTGACTCTCGTAAGTGTTCCTTAGCCCGATTCCTCTCTTGTTTATTGCATTGTATTTTATTTCATTATTTATTTATTTATTTTTCTTCTTCAAATGTATAGTTCTATTATAAAAAAAATGAAAAAGAAAAAGAAAAAGGAAAACAAGGAAAAGAAGAAGAAGAGGGAAACAAGGGAAAGTTTTATTTTGTTTTATTATGTTATCTTGGCCAAAAAATAAATAAGTAAATAATATATATAAATAAATAAAGTAATATAAAAAATAAAATATGCTTATCACTTAGAAAAATATTTTCTCTAAATCAATAAAAACAAATTAACCCCTTTTCCAAATTAGATTTTCTTCAAAATTTTCTAAGAAAATAATAAAAGTTAGGACCTTTTCTCTTAGGTGTTTTTCTTAAATAAAACAAAAATTGCTAAGAGATGTCAACTTAGCCACCTTTCAAAATTAAAATAAATCAACACAATAAAATTTTCGAAAATAAACTGCAGAAAGTCTAATCCATATTAAAGAGTATATAGACATCTACGAGGTAACTTAAAATAGAAAAACTTTTTATTTTCCCTTTTATAAATAAACCTCTTTCCATGTGTAAGTAAAATTAATCTTTTTTTTTTTTCTTTCATACTAGAAGCAGTATTTTAGAAAGATAAACTTAATTTCAGAAGGTTGAAAGTAACACTCGTTAAGGGTTTAATAGGTTAGCTCTTGGACTCAAATATCTGATTTTCACAAAATGTTTTTTTTTTAAGAAAAAAAAAAAGAATTGGTTTTTCTTTTCAATATACTAGTGGCTAAGTTAAATCGATTCACCCAGTTAATTTAACTTAACCAATTTTTTTTTTCCTCGACTTTAGTTGGATAGCGACTCCTAAACTTTTCAAAAAAAAACCTAGTTTTTTCTTTTTAACTCTTAGTCAAGAGCCTATATTAAATAGGTACAGAGGTTAATACAGATTGAGTTAAGAAAAATAATAATAACCAAGAAAAATCCAGGCTCGACAACACGATCTAGCACATGGTTGCATCACTTGCTTATCTTAACCTTGTTTTCTCTTGAAATGAGCCTCCTTGTTAGACATAACCATGCTAACTAATCATGTTTAGCTTTAAAACTTTATAACTTCATAACTTTTTCGTTTAAACTCCAAATTAAGTGAAACCCGATTCATTTTCTTTGTTTTCAATATGAGAATGCGTTCAAACTCTAAAACCAAAATTTTACCCAATTAAGTATTAATTTCTTTAAAAACAAGCCAAAATTACAAGAGAAATGCTATAAAACCATCATGGTAAATATATCTAAATTATAAGTCATCACTAGAGCTAAGGAAGGTCATTCAAGTGCAAGAGTTGTTTATGTTCTTGGCCATGTGAAGATCATACGTAGAAGAGAGAGGGTAAGCTTGGTGTACACATCAAGTATGAAAGAGGGAGAGTATCTGTGCAAGTGTAATTATCAAAAGGGAGAGAAAGAATGAATATGGAAAGAAAGAATGAATATGGAAAGAGAAGGAAGGAAAGCAGAAGAGAGATAAAGGAAATAACTTGCACGTAGGGTTGCATATGAGTAATTCGCTTAAGCTCAACTTATTTTAAGCTTAGTTCAACTCAAGCTCGATTAGTAAATAAGTCGAGTTCAATCTCAAAATAAAGCTTATTTATTTAAATGAGTCGAACTTAAGCTCTAGTTTAAGCTCATAAGTCAGCTTATTCAGGTTTGTAAAGCTCGCAAGCTTTGTATATGTTACAACTATTATATAAATTATGTATTATATATTATATATTTTTAAACCCAAAAGCTAATATCTATATAGTATATATAAATAATATGTTATAGATTAATATATAATATAATCTTTATTCACCACTCATTTATTTATTTATTTTTTATTTTTTATACTTAAACTTGTGAGCAGACTTAAACTTAGTTCCCTTTAAAGTTAAATCAACTTAAACTTGATTAATAAACGAATCAAGCTTGAGTATTGATTTACAAGGCTTGATGAAAGCTTGGCTTGGGTTTGAACTGAAAAATTTTTAAACAAGCCAAGCCTAAATCTTTAAAAACTTGACTCGGTTTGACTCATTTGCAACCCTACTTTGCAAGGATTTGAGAGAGAGAAGATCCGATAGATTGAGATATGGATTTGTAGCCGGCACAAAATCACGTTCTCTTAGTTCTTTCATTTTTTTTTTTCAATTTTATGTTGCAATTTGCCTTCAGAGAGTATATATATATATATATAATTAAATTCTTTTCTCCTGCTTATAGACTTTTAATAAAAATTTATTGATATGTTCGAGAGTAATTAGAGAACACGAGTACATAAAACTAGTATTGTCTTTGATTATATTTGTTGGACTGGTAGCGGTAAAAGTTTATTGATTTGATCCTTACAATTAATATTATATGGGTTAAATTATTCGTGAAAACAAATTTGCTTAAGTATTTATTATGTGGTTTATTTACATTCTTATTTGCGTTAAATTTGTTATCAATATTGTACACTATATCCAATTTATCATGAGTGTGGGATTATTCTTATAGCTATAAAAGTTTGGTAGTGCATTTTACTGACATGATCCCACGAGTCTTGTAATAGAATTATTCACATCAACACATTATATAATATATTTATGAAATGTTGAAATTGTTGATTATTATTCGATTTCACAAATAACTCTTCTGACTTTAATATGTTTGTCGAATATACTTTTCATAATGTTTTTTAATGAAATTTTATGTATATCTTATTTATAATTTATTGAATTGGAAATTTTTGTTTTATAATTTTATTATCTAGCAATCCTTTAACATATATACTTTTCCATAACATCTCACGTTTTAAAATTACTTGTTGTATTATTATAAAGATGTTATATAAATGGTCCATTTCTGTTCATCAATCACTTCTAGTTATTATTTTGGTATTTCAATGTGCTTTTATAATTCGGATGATCTTCAATTATATCAATCCTTCATTATTTATAAACTAACATTATCAATAAAACTTCTATTTGTGACATACCAAGGAAGCATTTTTGAAACTTTAAATATATTCTTGTATATGTATTTTAATACGACTTTATAAACACTCTATGAATTACAACTTATATCACCTTAAATAGATGGAGTTTGCAACAATCTCCCATTCATAAATAACCAATTCATGAGTAACCAGGCCCAATGAAGGCCTTTTGCCATTATCTATGTGTTTTTGTATTGTGCTAGTCTGATCTAATTGAATTACCACTCGATTTTCCTTTTTCACATCAAAAAGAAATGTACTAACATCAAGATTTAAAGGAAAAGCGTATAAATTTGACACTTGTCACTAGGTCGTTGGGACGTTTATTGAAAATTACAAGGTAGGCAAATCCTAATTCTAAATTTTCAAGACAAGTTCAGGCAATGGTCACTAACTAATCTTGAATCCAAGATTATTGCAAGTTTTCAGTTTATAAGGGAACCTATATTTATTATCTCCTGATAAATATACTATATCCACCCTGTAAAATATCCCTAAAATTACAATAAGTTTAATCAATATAATAAATATTTAAGTAATTCTGAGTACATGATACTATCTATTTTTATTAGTCAAAACATTTAGTACTCCTTTTTTTTTTTTTTCGTGTGTTTTTGCCCTATAGTTAAAGTGCCTAGTTAATGATAGAAAATTGGCTCATTTTAGTAGCCCACTATTCAAGCAGCTGATAGGTACAACCTTATAATGATAATACGTAACGAATGATATTGAAGTTTTAAAAAATGCTCAAATCACTATCTAATTTTAGCTGTTTTTTTTTTTTTTTTTCAATTTCAATTTACTCCTAAAATATGACCAAACAAAATTTTTTTCTTATAAAATTTTATATTGGAATTTTACAAATGATAAAATGCTATACTCAATCCAATTTATACTTATTAAATTAAATGCATCTCATTGGCACTAGAGCCTATCTAACTGACTAAAGATTTCAAGGTGCCATTTAACGGGCACCTCATAGCCATCAAAACCGATAGGAGACGACTTGAAGTCCACGAAATCTTTTTGCCATCATCCCAATGGCCATCCAGCTGGTCAACATCCAACAATGACGAGTTTATTCTTTGTATAACATGTTTGGTTTGTCTTTTATGGCTCTTTTACCCTTAATTATATAAAATAATGTTTTCTTTCATGTAAATATTATTCTAAACTTTGTTGACAACTTTTCATGATTGAGTTCGTCCTTTTTCCTGCCCATTAGTTACTAAAATCCCTGAAAATACGAATTGCTCATTTGATTGTTGGTTGTGTTTGGTGGTGAAGGCTATTAGGCACATGAAAGCTCCTTGAACACAACATAAACAAGTAATGTCAACAAGACAGTACTCTCAGTGATCAATTTCTATTACCCGATGCATCTGTGATGAGTACATGTACATGTTGAAAGAAAGTGTCCGTGAATGGCCTCGACCAGACCACGGTGAGCATCTTGGTCTCTTGTGCTTACGCTATACCAGTCGAACTTCAAAAGGGACGGCAAAGGTACCATCATGTATCGGAGGATGATCTTGTAGGTCAGGTCCAGTCCACTTACAACCAAAAATGTTCCTGTTTGACTCGGTCAAGCATCACGGTCATCACTTCTTCTCAAATTGGAGAGGGTGATTTCGCCATAAATTTGAATTGATCACAGATTTGTGAAATATCCTCGTTTGCTATCTTTCCCATCTCTTTCAGCTTGTATATGATGAAATCAAATTTACTGCAAGTTCACGGACAAGACAAGACGATAAGATTAAGTCAAACTAAACAAAGATTATAAGACTAAACAAAGTGCACATGGAACGAGTGATGACATAACATGAACATGTAAATAGCAAATTCTCCAACTGAATTGTCAATGAGAAAAATTGCTTAGACTTCCCAATTCGAGCATTGAGTAGAGACTCTACTTTCTATCGCGATACATTGAACTTTTAGTCCTTTTAAGATTAGGAGAGCAAAAGATGCAGATTGTTCTAATTTATAGATTACCAAAGGCTTTTTGCTTTCAACTCATCCAGGGACTTCACATTCAAGATTTTTTTCAGCTTATATGTATAATAACTTTAGCTAACACCACACCCTGCTCTTCTTCCCCCTCATATTCTGTGACTTTGAAGAAATTTTTATTAACACTTTTAGTTATTTATATTCAAATGATTCAGCAGGCTTCATTATACATTTTTTCCTGCACCCTTATCCCCTCCCGAGTTCTCATAAGATACAATAGAAATCATATCCATCAAACCACATTCAATAGAATATATAAACGTGCCGGCGTAAGTGCACATCATTTTGGGGACATCCTATATGGTCTTAGGATTCATCATTTTAGTAATTAATGCATTCATCTGATACCAGATCGCATCTGCTGATGCAATAATACATGAATGAGGAACACGGTAATGGGAAGACATGTTTCTGCTAAGATTGCACGATGCACTTTCCTGGACGGCTTAGTTTCTTCATAAATTGAAGCAGAGATCATGAAGGGTGATTTTACTCTTCAGATTTGTACCTCCAAACTCATAAATCTACATCCTGCTTTCTTTTTTCCCATCATTTCAGTGTCTTGAGGATATTCCATTTGTTGTTCACATAAAACTATTAGAATCAGTTTTGAAGTCCCTCCATGGCCAGTAAATTGTTTCCATAAGCTCCGGGTTACCATCAAGTTTGGAGTTGTTTATTTACTGATTTAATTTCATCTTTTTGCTATCTTACAACACCCACAGCATGCTCGAAAAAGATAACGCAGAATATATTAAACAAAAAGCTCTATTAAAGTGTCTACATGATTGCTGTTAGAAAACCAAATATATGTACAAGTCCTAAACAATGAACCTACTGTCTCATGGAACCATATGAGCTAGCTAATGGACATGCTACTTGGCTCCACCGTGTTAAGGCTGCATGGCTGTAATATCTTTTGTAACGATCCACTAGTACCTCAAAAATTTGATTCTTGAAAGATCTATAGAATATTAACAATTGGGCTATATTTGGCCCCTAATCAAGCAAAATTCTAATCATACACCGTCTAGGACTTGGGGTGTCATGTCTGTTGACAACCACTCATGGATTTGCAATTTTAACGGATTTGCAATTTTCAGAATGGTACTCTTGCTATAAGGAATAATTATATCACAAAGTTCTTTATATAGTACTCTAGGAATTATGGAAGGGAAAAAGAAAAAAGAAAAAAGAAAAAAGAAAAATCATTTTCCTCACTCAAAAGTTCATTACCCGAACATCTTCATTGCTAGCTGTTGAATTTTATTTTATTTTATTTTTCATGCTTGAAAAAGGCTTTGGACAACCAGCTAGAATCCATAACGGACAAAGAGCGGGCTGAGCTGGATGAAATGGCCCTGATATGTTTCTGCTGAGGCTGAAAGGTAATGTATTACAGAAGTTATTGGTAGAGAAGACAACTATAGAATTGGGAAAGTAATTGAAAGGGCTATCTCCATGATTTCAACGAGACCATGATCTAAGAAAGGAACAGTTTGTTGGTAGAAGAGGTTAAGAGTAATTTGTTCAGCCAGGATTAGTTAGACCATGGGTTCGAGTCCGCAAGCAGCAATGTCATAGACAGTCTAATTACAAGAGGCCGAAAAACCAACAAAGGAGGGCTGGAGGGCAAGGTGTAATTTTTCGTAGTATAGTAAGATCTCGTAGCATGGAGTTGCACGTGGAATTCTGCTGGTGAGGAAAGGGGTTAAAGCTCATCACCTATAGTGTTTGTATTGTTGGATGTGAAGGACAAGTGCACGTTGACTCAACGATCAAGTGATCCATTTTGTGCCTTTGCTTCACTGAGGCATTGCACGAAGTCATAAAGTTAAGAGAGTTAAAGAGAAAGATAGAGCTCGAGAGGTCCATGAAATACACGGTTACTTAGACCATGCGGGCCTTAAAGTGTGAAGAGGTATCACTGGTTACCATTGCTGGGCGTGGTGCGATTTACTAAATAGCTTTGGATATGGGATTGGCAAAGATTGAATGAAAGGAACTTCACTAGGTATTGCTCCACTGTATTGGTATGTATATATTATTATAATGCTATTGCAAAGTATTACATATTAACAATATAAGGTAACACAATTTCGCCCCAAAAAAATCATTATATATATTTTTATATACGTTGTAATGTATACTACTTTCATATAAAACAATATATGGGTACTCTACGTTAAAATATATATATTATGTGCTTTCATATTTATTATGTATACTACTTCATTACATATGAAATAACATATTGGTAATCTAATATTACAAAGGTAATTTGTAATGTATATTTTCTTAGGTGCAATACATGTCTATTGACCTTAAAAAATATTATATA
This sequence comes from Lumnitzera littorea, assembly GCA_024138015.1. NCBI lineage: Eukaryota > Viridiplantae > Streptophyta > Magnoliopsida > Myrtales > Combretaceae > Lumnitzera > Lumnitzera littorea. The sequence goes on from JAMXBB010000002.1 coordinate 49,451,610, forward strand.
ATTAAAAATTACTAAAATATCATTACCGTTTCGCATTTTGAAAATAAGACATCACTACCTATATTGCATCTTCAAGATAAAACATAACTTATGTACCATTGCTATGTTGCATCTTGAACAAATGCACTAATGCCGTATCTCAAGTAAGAATATCAATAAAATATATATACAAATACTAATATTATTTTTTTTGTAAAATTTAAAATTATATAATATTTATTAATTTTGATTTGCAAATATGCAAATTTCTCGTGGTTTCTTATATAGTTATTACGTATACTATTACACTCCATATTAAGCAACATACAAATAATCTAATATTACAAAAAATGACTTTAAGTATATATTTTCTTATATAGTAATTATGTATACCACTACATTACACATCAAGCAACATATATGTAATCTAGTATCACAAGATATAAATTTTCATGTATGATCTTTTATATAGTTAGTCTATAATGCCCTACCTTCCAAGCAATTTCTTAACCTCTACCATGACCCTAGTGCTTGTGAGACCAATCATTATACCTTCTCCATGTTGAAGATAAGACTAACTTAAAACTAAGCAATTAACTAACATCACAAAATATAAATTATCCTGTTCTTATCATATTGCCCTTTCGTGATGCAAATTACTCTGTTTTGAGCCAAAACTAAATTTTACTAACTAAAGTTAAAAAAAAAAAAAACATATGGATAAAAATAGCCACCAACACTTCTAAACTCAAACTACAAGCTCCTTATAGTAGAACTATAAGCTCCTATGCAAGGCATATTTAATCCTAAGCCCTAACTTGAATGCTGGAAAGCAAAAACTAAGGTACTTCCATTTCACTCCTTTACAACCTAGCACTACTAAGGATGACAACTACTAGCTAATTAGTTCCTCTAACAACTAAGTGCTTTTAGATTTATAAGGCAACCATTATAATTACCTTAGATATTTCTAGATCTATTTGTTAATGCTCAATAAGTTTTTCTTTCCCAAAATACTTTAGCTATGATTGTATAAGTATAAAGATTTATATTTTATTATTTTGAGGTGTTCGTGTATAAATACTATATAAATACAAAGTGTATAGCCTTGATAGGTACAATATTATACCCCTGTATTATTGTAATAAGCCTATTACATACATTAATATGCTCCCTCAATCTCATGGTATTGATGTCAACGTAAGATTGTTGTAGTGATCTAGAAATGATGTTATGGAGAGGTTTTTAGTAAGTATGTCTACATGCTGATAGCAAGTGGGTACAATATCGAACAAGGACTTGGCAATGGCAACTAGTTCACACTTAAAGTGATAATCAATATCAATATGTTTGGTGTGGTCGTGATTAATAGGATTACTAATCATGTAAACAACACCTAGGCTATCGTGACACAAGATGAGACGTCAATCAATGGGGACTTTCAACTTGCAGGTAAGGTAAGAAATCTAAGTAGATTTAGCTACTACATAAGCTATGGATCGGTATTCTGCTTTAGTGGAGCTTTTGAAATATAAGATTACAACCAAAGCATATAGTATACCCAGTAGTAGAACAGTGGGTATTCGGACAGCTAACCTAATCGACATCCACATAAGTAGTCAAGGAAGCATAAGATGTGCACTTAATAGGAAGACTAAGGGTGGTAATCCCTCATAGATATTAGAGAACACACTTTGATGTCTATATGTGATTAATGTTGGGAAGATGCATATAGTAACTCAACTAATCAACTGCATTGTTGATATTTGGTTTAGTAATAGTGAGGTATTAGACTCAATAGGAAGACCAAAGGTGATAATCCCTCATAGATATCAAAGAACACATTTTGATGTCTATATGTGATTAGTGTTAGGACGATGCATATACTAACTCAACTAATCAACTACATTGTTGATATTTGGTCTAGTAACAATAAGGTATTAGAGTGCCCTAACTAATTCTCGATATGTAGTTAGGTTGGCTAGTAGTGGAAAGCTATTAGAAAAGGAGACGCCAAAGGGACATAGGAGTTTTGATCGATTTGGAGAGGTGCATTTGACGTCTTTCGAGGAGGTCATTAATAAAGTGAGACTAACTCAAATGTAAGCCATGTGGTGTGCGACAAGCCTTAATGCCTAAAAAAAAATAAATATCTCCAAGATCCTTCATAGCAAACTATCGAGAAAGGAGAGATGTGATGTTGAAGGAGTTGAGAATTGTTTCCAATAAAAATAATGCCGTCCATATAAAAAGGCGACCAAGTGTATCAAATCCCTTAGAATAGATAAACATGGATGTATCAACCTTGCTTTATTGGAAACCCATATGGGAAACAAAAGTGTTGAACCTCTAGAACCAAGCACAGTAGCCTGTTTAAGGCCATAGAGTGACTATTTGACTTGACAGACATGATCAGGATATCATGGGTGAAAAAACCCAGGTGATTGTTTCATGAAAACTACTTGCAAGTAGTCATGGAGAGAAGTATTTTTGACATCAAGTTAGCAAATTTTGCAAGAAGAGGAGACCACACAAGAGAGAACAAATCAAATGATGGTGTGTTTGACAATAGGACTAAATGTTTCGTCGTAATCTATACCTATCCATTGAGTAAAACCATGTGCAACAAGGCAAGCTTTATAACACTCTACTTGGCCTTCAGCATCATATTTGATGTAAAACTTTCGAGTGCTACCTACATTATTTTGGTAAGATTAGGGAGGAACAATGTCCAAGTATAATTATAGGGGAGGGAATTGAACTCTTCTTTCAAGGTAGCTACGAATTGAACTCTTCTTTCATGATAGCAATCCAAGCATGGATCTCATAAAGCCTCAAGTCTTAGCAGGGTGAGAACAATTGTTAAGGTTGAGGATAAATTTGGGTTTTGTAATACTAAATTGGGACTAAGGACACATGGAGTGATTACGCATGGAGTGAGTGGAGTAACGAGGAGGAGGAGGGTGAGGGTGAGGATTGGCAGACCGAACTGAGAACAACAGTATACACGTGTAGTAAGGGGTAGGTTTTGCCTAGTGACTGTAGTATGGATAAGCATAACTTCAGCATGTGATGGAGAAGGGGTAGAGTGTGTAGGAGGCGTAGAATCCAAGAGAGAGATAGGGGTAGGGATGTGGACATTAGTGTATGTTGATGATAGGATGGAGAGATCAAAGGTGAGGGGGGGGGGGGGGGGGGGGGGGGGGGTGGGG
>JAMXBB010000002.1:49454829-49585639 GCA_024138015.1 Lumnitzera littorea
GGAGGCAGTATTGACAAAATGGTGGGAGGGGGGTGGGGCGCGGTACGGCAAGTGCGTAATAGGCGAAGCAGTGGAAGAGGTGACTATGCTCAAGGCATAACTTCTAAACATTAGGGTATTTTACTTATACCTATATGACTAACAATGTGCAGAGAGCAATATAATACGAGTTTGTCAATAATGCCTCCAAAAGATACCCAATTAGTGAAAGGCATATTCAGAAAATTTTACATGGTAATTGGCTTCCAAGTAGCAAAGTTTATTTATGTAGGAGATACCGAAGATCCTCTTTTTCTTACAGTTATTCTAAGGGTACCTGTTTAAAAGAACTCTAATGTATAAAGCAAGCATAGAGTGAAGAACTAACTTTCTGTTCCACATCTGTACAATACACATACAAAGGAATCCAGGTTCTCAGTTTTGAAGTAACAAAGGCGGCAAGGAGGTCTTGTCTTGGGGTCTGTCCACTTCCTATACAACTTAAAAGCAGACCCTGACCAACCTCACATACACATAACATAGGAACTAAATATATTTGCAGATTTCACCCAAAAGAACCCCCCAAAATAAAACATTATGTGCAAGAAGAGATAGATACACCGAGACCATATACAGAGAGGTGCTGCTGCATATGGCTGCAGAGAGACTTCACAATTCAGCGATATGCTTCACCTTATTCTGATCTCCAGCTTAAATATATTAATGCCCCTACTTATAAACACAATGCTCTCTGCCGCTCCTTATCTACAGCATGCGATCATTAAATTTAATGGAGCACCCACCGACCAAAATGCGGATACTGCCCCCCAAGATATCTACTATTTCCAGTTCATCATTTCTCTTTAGACTATGTACAGTTACATTACTTTTGCACCGGTTAGCACTCCCAGCCACTCATAATACACACGGCCAAGAGAGAGATTTCAATGCGACGTTAACTCTTGTCTATCTTATCATTAAAACATTCCTCAGAATTATCCACCAGGTCCCCAGAATACGATCCATCTGCCTGACGAATATAAATGTTCAAATTGCCAGAGAGTAAATATTCCTGTAGAATTCAGAAACAGATGAACACAATCAATAATTTATACCAAATAATTCACAGGAAGAATCGAAAATTACTTACATAAATCACACATTATATTTTATAAACACTAAAAAATGATACAGTTCAATCTTGACATAAAGCAAATACAAAACAGAACTACTCATGGAGCTTGTACTTGCATGATTATCAAAATCATGAGTCAACTCATGTGATTCTACAAATTTACAATTTTATGAGATTCTTATTAAAACAGATGTAAAACTGTTTATGTACTATAAATTTAAGTTTTTGATTCTACAAGCTAATGAATTTACGATTTTACAATTCTGTACATTCCAATTTTAGGTAGAATTTCAAGTTTAACAACCATACTTCCAAATCTACAACAAATGCTTCACAACTGCCAAGCCAATGCCAAGGGAAGCATAAGATCCACCAAAGTCAATTTTTTTTTTAATTTTCTGCCCATGTCTTGGTGGGATTTGAACCCAAGACCCCACGTAACTTGTCATAAGAGTGTCTTGACTCTTTAACCGCTTGGCCAACTTCTTAAGGGTTCATCTAAACCTCTTTTACTCAGGCTACAATATTTTACTCCTCAATCCCACATCCAACCACACAAGTGAACTGATCAAGACATTACAGGCTGTCCAAAATTCATGATAAGACAAAAAAATGTGGTAAGAGTTCCCAGCTTCATAGCTCCTATAGCAAAAGTGAATTACTTCCTCTCAAAAATTTAGCTGACAGTAATGAGAGGCAGGAAAACAAATGCAGTACTACAGAATCAGGCTCCAAATGGAAACATCTATTCCAGAATTTTAGCCCATAACAAAGCAGATCACATAATGCTACCTTGTCACTGGCTTCCTGGCCCTCTGAATGGAAAAGAATTGGTCGGCAGCGCTTATCTTCATTCATCAAGCTTGAATTCTGAAAGTGTGTGACAAGTGCATCCTTGCCCTGGATTCTAGCATATGCCAATGAAGCAACCTTTTCACTGTTGAACTTTTCCCACTTCTTCCCATTGAATGTCTTCACAATATAGAGTTGGATGAGTTTCTAAGAATATAGAAGTTTTGTGCTTTAAAGGAGTAAGTTTCACAGAGACCAACTTTACCTTATAGAAGGAAATAATGTGTGATGGAGAAATCATATTAATGAAAGCATAACCCACATTGCACTTGTTCTGAAAAAAATATAAGCTGATCTTTTTAGTAATACTGTATAGCACTTTCAAAAAAAATGGGCAAATAAAATTACCTTAAAATCGATAGGCAAGTAGAGAAAATTATAAGTTCCCGAGTGATTTTCATCAATTGCAGCCAGCAGCATGTTTGAGGTATACCTGACAAAAGCAAGCATGGAAATAACACGTGTCGCTAGCACCAAAAGGATCTCAGAAAATGAGTTTTCTTACTTATTGGGATGATAGCATGGAAATAACAGATGTTACTAGCACCAAAAGGATCTCAGAAAATGAGTTTTCTTACTTGTTGGGAATGTTCTTAATCATTAAAGTAGTTCTTTTGTCTTCACCATTTATGATTTTATCCAAGTCAAGCTGATACTGCTTCTTGCTATCAATCTGGTTGCCAGCAGGCTCAATCCGCCGACTTCGACCACGCTCTGCCAGTCCCTCAATTCCAGTTGCTCCCAAACCTGGAAAGGAACCATTTGCAAACATCGCAGGATATTGCCTGGGGATCTGCATCATTCTGAAACTAGAACCATTTTCAGTCAAGCTTCCAGGAATGCCAATGCCAGAACTTAAAGTTGCATGCGAACCAGCCATGTAATTTCCCTTGTTATGGCCTAATCCTAAGCCCCTTACTGCAACTGAGTTCATGAATGATGAATCTGGTGACTCTGGATAGTATTGAAAACGTCCATCAAATGGAGCACCAGACGGAGCAGATCCCACATGATGAGGTTGGTTTGAATTAAGAAGGGATACATGGCGACTAGGATAAGGAAAGCCTTGTACCATTCTCGGTCCAATAGATGCAAGAGGGTGTCCTGCTGATGATGCTTGCCGGGCAGAACTGCTGGGACTCCCCCAGAGAAACTGAGGACCAGATAGTGTGGCAATACCAGAAGATTTTGAACTTGAGTCACCTAAAGGAGAAATGGGTCCAGGACTTGTACTTAAACTTTGCTCAGCAAAAGATTGAGAAGACAAGTAGGCTCCTCCTTGCATTGGGACACTGCTGCTAAATATCTGATTCACATGGTTGATTCTTCCTTGGTCCTTGCCAATGGGTGCCATTTTCGGGGAACCAGATAAATGAGGTGACAGAATAGAAGCTAAACCCGGCAGCTGGTTGTTGTTTACAGGGCTTAGAGGGCCTAGACTAGGTGATCTGCTAAAAGGTTGCAGATGATTCTGCTCGATGGGGCTGCCAAAATGTGCCCAGGCACCTATTGAAAAACTCGAGCTTCAATTTCTATCTTATAAAGCTAAACCATCTTGTATAATTACGAAATCCAAGAACAATGAGAAAAATCATGCCAAATAATGAGACATCTCATCTGTCACTTGCTACTAACAATACTGACCTGGGGGAGAATTAGCTAGTGGTGAACCCACTTGGTGACGCAGTGTTCGCGTGTCATCTGTTTCCAGCTCCTGGTTCATTTGCTGCATCAAGCTAAAACAAAAACAAAATTTGAAATAATGGTCAGTGTGCAGAAACTAGCTAAATTTTATCCTTCAACAAGATCTATAGGATATGAGAGGAAACAGAAAATAATAAAGCATGGTTTGCCAGACCATTCAGGTTCTCATCCCTTTGCAATAATCCATTTCACAGAAGTTCTAGGATTCAAAATGTCTATATCATTCACATTTAGTTGACACTTACTTTCGACGTGCACCGCCAGGGCGACTAGGTTCAACTTTTATCCGTTTGCCTGCTATGTCACTCCTATTTAATGCCCTGAGAGCTGCTTCCGCAGCTCTAACATCATAAAATTCTATGAATTTATGGTGCTTCTTATGCGGTGTTTCCCTTATCTGTTTTTTTTCCAAAAAGAATTCACAAGATTACTACATTGTATAGCCGAACAGAAATAACAAAGGGGATATGCAGTCATCATAAAATTTCTTACCTCTTTGACCTCCCCATATGCCCCAAATATTTGTCTAAGGTCATCATTTGAGACAGATGCATCCAGATTGAATACTACAAGAGTTCCTTGATTAATATCCTTTTCAGAGGGATTGTCCTGTATCGAGGTGAAGAATGTAACTTTATGCTTATTATTCCATTTAAATTGCAAAACTGTTGCCGAGAATACACATCATGATCATTACCTTGGGAATTGAAAAATGAATGTCGAGTTTTCTTCTTCTCAAGGGCTTATTTTGTAAGGCTCGCATTGCTGTGCGAGCATCTCGGATATCATAGTAAGATATCATCACGAACCCTCTATGCTTGCAGGCAGTATATAAAGTTCTGATATCCCCGTATTGCTGACACACAGACAAAAGATTACAGGAAGATACATTAAATGGGAAGCTATATTAACACACACCCATTAAAGCACAAAAATCAGGAGATAAAGATACTGATACTATATCAATGCAATCGTCCTAAACCCCATTATTTTAAGTGGTAGATTGTTGTTGATTATCAAAAGAATTAAAACAAAGAAGCACATCAACAATTATATCATGTCCATTTTTCTAGGGAGGATAAGTACAATTATGTGATGTGAATCTATCCTCCAATTGATTTTCCTCCCTCTCAAAAGCTATCATAATAAATGTTGGGGGGAAAGAAGAGGAAGGAAGAGGAGAGGGAAGAGGGGGTGGGGGGGTGGGGGGGTGTGGGTTGGGGTGCAGAAAGACCTAATAATCCGAAAAAGGTAACAAATTAAATTCCCCTCATAGTACCCACCCAATTCATATATATCTTCGAAACACTTCATATACATAATTGACTATGCTATAAATTACTTGAAAATCTACAAGAACATACTGAAAGTTTCAACAACAAAATTTCATCAACAACAAGTTTAAAGAATATGTTGCACATCAGAGCATAAGTTGGCATATATTGAACCTGGCAGCAAAAGTCACCAGTTTCATTATTGGGGTCAGACACCACTGAAGAAGTAAACTAAAGCAACACCACTTCATGCAATACTTATTCATTCTAGACCTGGTAACTATAAAAGTGGAGGAGCAAAATCACACAGGTAGCTATCATATGTTGCCTAATGATTGCTAATCTTCCAGTTAGTGCAGGTAATAAATTTTAAGGAACTAAGGTCAGGTTAACAGCAATGCAGCACATTGCATTATTAACAAAGTCACAGAGAAAGGAACCTTTTCTGGTAAAGGGGTGTCAGGCGTTGGGTCTTAAAACTTGTATCCCATAATCACAGCTTTTATTTTTCGGGATTTCATACTCAGGTTTTAATCCCGTCTTTTTCTACGTAGAAGGATTTCTATCTCTGCAAGCAACCGATTCATTCTTTACCTGCACCTCGTAGCATTATTTAATATCAAGCCACACTTACAACCATCCGATCAACCCTTTTTCTGGTAATTCCATCTAAAACAACCTTGCTTAATTGTGATATAATCATTAGGGGGCACTTGTTAACCCATATAAGCTCTTGTGAATATCTGAACAGAGAAAGATACTCTTCTTCCATTTCTCAGATCTTTCTCTGAACATAAACACTAGGTATACTTCTCATCCACTTTCGGGTAAAGACTCAACTTCAAAAAGAATTATACTTTTGTCAGGCTCATTATTATAGAGCCTCTATTTCTGCATCAAGCTACCCCAAGGAATCTCATACATCCAAGAAAAAGAACATTAAATATATAAAAGAATAACGGACTGTCATTGGAATAATAATCCTCTTTATCAAGATTACCTCAAAAAGAGACCTCAATTCCGAGTCTTCAACGTTACTGTTGATATTTCGGACAAAAAGAGTCCTTGAGGGATGCTCGCCATAAGGATGCTCACCAGCCACTGTTCCCACACCATTAGGAAAGGTATAATGTCCAACTCCATTTATTGCATTACCATCAGATATGCTTACCTTCGACATGTTAACACTTAACCTCTCTTTTGGATCAACATCTAACTCCATTCCTCCTCCACTACCAAAAATATCATCCTCCTCAAGATCCTCCACTTGACTAGGCAGCCCACTTAGGTCAAAATCATCCATCATCCCAGCAAAAAGCTCATCTTCATCAGGAAGCAAGCCTCCAATCGCTGGTTGTTCAAAAACATCTAGAGGATCCTTCACTTCATCTTCTCCATTAAACTTACTTAATTTTGGGAAGTTATTGTCGTCAATAGATTCAAAGTTTGGCTTTGAATCAGTAAAATTCACTGCAAGTGAAAGAAAAAGAAGATTGTTAAAAGACAAATAATGGAATTTTAATTATACATAATCCACTCAATTGGCAAAATTCTTTTCCACATATCTGAAATTTTGATTAACAATATGCTGAAGTCAAGAGGAAAAAATCTTTTCTGCAACACAAACATAAATAGAAGCAAAAGGGTTAAACGAAAAATGACCACAATCATTTTTACAATTCAAATATATATCTTGATTACTAAAAAGAAATCATCATGATGTTAACAGCACAGAACTTCTTAATTCACGGTGACACCTGAGGGTGACCCTTCGAAGAACAATTAGTGGTGACCATTTCTGCTGACCATGCTAATGACTATTTTATGTGGCATATATCCAGCTGCTGGCCAGATTCTCATATTGATGACTAGACAAAATGATCATTGTTAAACAACTTGCTTATTATCAGCCACTCCCATCAGACATGGCAGTTGCCATCAGTTGATGTGGCAGTTGCCACCATATTAAACGCCAATAGCAAATGTTGAAAATCTTTCCAACTCTGAAAGTTTTTCACTTCCAAATTATGAAAACATGTCTCCTGATATGTTATCCCCAAGGAATAAGTATTCCAAGGGAAACATATTTCAATTGATAAGATCCATTGACAAATAATGGAATATATCAATACTAAATTTTACGTATGATACTTACATTTATCATGTGGAAGGACAGGCAATGAACTGGAAAACAGACTAGCATCAGTTGATGCATGATGTGTATCAGAATTAAATGGAATCGGCCATGCACTATTTTCAGCTTTCTTAGCCATCTTATCCGATGTAATGCCAGATGAGCCTGTTACAAAAACATCAGTATTAATACAATGGATGAAAAACAATAACAATCCTGTCTGTGAAGAGTACACCACCAATCATGTATTGTACAATGCCACTTCAATCCATCATAAAAAAATCCATTGTTGTGAAAGATGTTAGGCAGATAACACTGAAAAAGAAATGAAAAACCCAGCCTTAAGATATCCTGAATTCCTGTTTACGGAGATGTGTACCTAGGACAAGGAAAATCTAATATAGAGCTCTTGATCCAGGTACCATTGCTCCATATAAGCAAGGAAAATTAAAAAGCCCAGCATTCAGGTGGTTTGAAGACCATTTAGATACACTAGCTGACCTGAAGGTAGATTGTTACCATCAATTGGTCTGACAAAACCCATTAAAGCAACATTTAATCATATAACATTTACATCAACACATATCTGCAGCAATCTGAGCTCTCATACTTACCAGAAATTGAAGGAAGAAAACTATTAGGCACTCTAGAAGGCCTTTAGTAAAATCATGAGTAATATAGCCACTAATAGTGTATTTTAGTTGTAAAGTGCATTTTTTATTAGTGCCAGGTCTAGGGATCAAACCTAACCGAACTTACCCTGAAAACAAAAATCATATACAACATTCTGATCCATGCATAAACAAGTATATTATGCCCTTGGGATGACCACAACCCACATATTTGAGCAACAAAGAAAATGAAAACCAGATTAATCAAATATTCCCAAATGGCACGTTACAATATTATAACTGGATAATTTTTTTCCTCTTTCAACCGAAGATACTATAACAGAATCAAAATGATGGAGAAAATAACAATTACATACAGACTAAAGACATTAGACAACTGGAGATTAACATCTAGAAACAATTAATTCTTATCGTAATCAATCATTTTAAAATCATTGAAGCTCCCATAGCATGAAAATGATCCGCAGGACAGATCAATAAGGCATGATGGAAAGCGCATGGAGAAAAAGATATTCAGTTGGTCTTTTGTGCTACCGAGTGAGCTTCAACATTTTATTCATCAATGTTGTTAAGACGATAGCTAACAAAATTTTTATATCATTGAACTGTAGACAGTACTGACCATGTTGTCGGCAAAGAGTACCTTTCTCCCATTTACAAATAACTAAAGCCATCGCATAAATTCAATTATCTGGGCACATGCAATTAGAAAACAATTTTATCATAAAGAAGTTTCATAATTTGGCTTCTTTACATCATCCAATAGCAAAAAAAGTGATCAAACTATGTCCAATCAAACCACTATGAAATTCTCACTAACTGAGCGTCTGAGCCTCAATTTTCCAACAAATCTAGACTACCTCAAAGTAGCAACACTTCCTCAAAGTAACTTGAGGGATTAAGCACATAATCAAGAAATTTCAACCATATCCATATCAAGAAATAATACAACTAAACTATCTTCATAAACCAGTCTACCCATAACTACAAACCATACCAACCGAAGATATCTAAGTCCAAAGTCATGTACAAGGCAAAGAACATCACATACCTATACACAACGTCACTACACAAAATAACCCATCAACCAAAACCTAGGTACTTAAATATAATTCACTCATAAAACATGAAAAGTACCAAATTTAGCCAAAAAAATAAATAAAGCAAACAGCTTTGCATGATTGGTTAGTTGATCGTAACCCAAAAAAATAGTACATATTCAAGCTTCAACTTTTTTCTTGTTAAACTAATAGCTCAAGTACAGTAAGAAAGAGAGAGAGAATTATTACCCATAAAAGAAAACATAACAAGAACCTTCAAACAACAGCCGACGACAAGACAACGGTTAGAAAGAGTCCATTCTATGAGATGGGTATGTGACAGAATCCGTAAAGGTCTCAACTTTAATCAAAAAATAGACACCACTCTCAGAGAGAGAGAGAGAGAGAGAGACAGAGACAGAGAGTTTCGTAGAAGGAGAGATATTTCTTTCTTCTACTCTTCTACTTCCTCCACCCTCGCCGGGAAACTAGTCACGATTAAGAGAGATAGACACGGGTGGGAGAGAGAGAGAGAGAGAGAGAAAATCTAGATGGAGAAACTGAACAACACTTTCCATAGAGAGAGAGAGAGACATTATAGACTCTGTGGAACTAGAACATAAAAATGATTGGAGAGAGTGCATAGTGATCTCGCACTTATTTTGCTCTGTCTTCCTTTTTCACTTATAATTTTGTTCTCAAATTTAAAAAGAAAAATAAATATATTAAAATCAGCGCTAGAAATAGAGATAAAATTAGGATGGATTTATGATAGGTTTAATAATCACAATACCCATCTCCCACCCAATAAGCTTTCTTAGGTAACTCACTCTTCGAACTCGAAATCTGTTTTCTTTTTTTTTTTTTCTCCCAATAATAAGTTATGTAAATTTAATTTCATAATTTAAATAAATATAGAATGTCAAGATTAGAAAAAGTAAAGTAATGAAAATTTATAAATACAAAGTAGTACAACGAATCAACAATAGAATGTTAAAGTAGAAATTATCTAAATTTTATTTTAACAAATAATAAAGTCCTCATTCTTATTACAACTAAAAAAAACTTTTAAAATTATTGCTTGATCAAATCACATTACTTTCCAATACTTTTATACTATATAAACAAAAGAATGGTACACAACATAATATGAACATCTTTATAATTATCATTAATATAGTTTTACCTTATAGTGAAAGGGAAAAATACTTTCTTACTAATAAAAATAAATAAATAAATAAATAAGTCATAAATAAAATAATTAACTCTACAAGAAAAAAAATTTTAATGATTGTATATCAAAATATAATAGTATTTTCACAATAATATGAACCCAAAAGGATCGATCTTTTATTTTATTATATTGGATTTATTATAATCAAATATAATGACATCATATTCATACTTAATTAAAAGCATAAAATCTAAGAACTTACCAATTTTTTAACAAACAGTTTTTATTTCTTATAATATAAAATTTTGAATTATTTCTTACCAAATAATGGATATTTTAAAAAACCTAGAACCCACTCCTATAGAATTTTTATACATTTCTTAAAACCCTATCGAAAAATATCTTATAAAATTTTTAACGAATCAGATAGATTGAAAATCCTATTTTGACCCACTCAGTTATATCTAAAAATAGAATGACTGGATGAACATGTTTTATTAATTGAGTTGTGTTTAATGTTGCTAGATCCATCTCCTAATATAGATGTTACACATCATATTCCATAAGAAAAAATAAATACAAATCATAAGTTGATCCGTGCTCCAATTCTTTTTTTTTTTTCATTTTATACATATATATATATAACTTTAATATATTTTAGATAGAGTTTAATTATTTTAATAAGGATTTCTATTTTTATTCATTCTAATTAGAGCTATGAATTAGCCTATGGAATCAAGACAGTATAATATTAACTTTGAGTATGAGCTTAAACTCAATTTAAAAATTTAAAACCTAATATCATGTTTAAAATGAGCTTAACCAAATATAATCTTTAACAAGATTTAATTCAACTCTATTAAATACTATCAGTGAAAGTAGTAATAATATATAAACACAACTCAAATTTGATTGTTGTTTAGGCTAAACTCTAAGTCTCCAACTAAATCCTATTTACAAACTAGTCATGCAAAAACATATAAAGTTCAAGTTCGTCTCTAAACTATCTTCATTGCTTTAGCTTAAGATCCATGTAATTATTGTCAAGTTATATTCAAGTAAATATAGAATTAATTTTATGTAATTTCCAAATTAATATGATTTATAAGGTTGAACATTTTTTTTTTTTTCAAAGACTCCTAACTTTAACGTACCATAAATGAAACAAAAAAATGGGATTTGCAAGATTACATCTAATATCTATAATATTAATGAGTTTGAGAGGATTGATCTTTTATACATTTTTAGAATAAAGTAGTTATTTAGAGCAATTATATGAATAAAATAATGATTATGAGAAGTTATTTATGGTGGATATAAGAATATGTGTATCATATTTTTCTATCTATCCTGTTGAATGAGTGATGAGATCATAGAAACTTCCATTTCTATAATAAAAAATTAAAAAGTATAATTTTTAAAGCTAGACAATTACTTGTGAATCTATTTAATTATTTACCATCTTTTAGTAGTAAATAATAATAATAATACATAACTGCAGAGGTATAATTTAATAAAAAGAAATTTCATAAGAAAATTTTATCTTTAAAAGCTCTTGTTACAACTGTTATAAATAACAATTCAGTAATTTTTTAATGCCCTTAGAAGTATTGTAATAAGTGTACGAAAGAAATAAAACTTGATTAATTATAAACGTTAACAGGGTGCCTAGAGCATTTGTTTTTCGATAAAATACTAAGACATTGCCACGAGAAATTTACAAAGATATTTTTTTTATTTCCTGCGAAAGGATCGATAAGGAGTGCATTGCGTGCACAGAGAAAGTCACATTCCTAATAATTCCAAAACAAGAATTCGGCTGTATTTGAATCCTGTTTGGAGTCCGTTGACATCATGCCCCCAACTTTAGCCTTTGTATTTCTCATATTCATTAATTAATGATTATTATAAGTTTAATTAATACAATATTACTGATCGTTAATAAGGATAAGATAAATCCACACGTCGCTTTAGCTCTAGTTTTGTAGAAATTGCGGTGCTTTTGGATCTTGCAGTAGTTTTTTTAATATGCAATTTGGGGGGAAAATCACGTATTAGAAGTTGAATATTTAAGATTAAATGTAAACAAAATATAAAAGCTTTTAGTGGTTCATAAAGAATAAATTTTATTAAAGTGGTGTGAATAAAAGATGAAGGTTATTAAAATGGTCCAAATAAAAAAATGACTTTATGCTAAAATTGAGAAGAAAATTGCATACATAGAATGAATGTTTTATTTATTCAATATGTCGTGTCACCAAAATTTAACAGTATTGCACTAAAATTAAAATGTCACGTTGATCTTATAAGTACACCATTTTGCATAATATGCATTCTCTGTTTGATCTATTATTATGTTTTAATTTCTAATTTAACTTTTTAAAAAGTTTGATTTATCTATTGAAAGAAGCAAGAGAGTATTTGATTGTTTGTATAATGAGAAAAATATATAAAAAAAAATTTAATCATTATTAAAGTTAAAATCACATATATAGTATGTCAATATATTTAAAATTGAAAAGGAAGGTCCAAGAAGAAGGGTAGAATGAAGGACTGAATTATGGTTTTACTTTTTTTCTCACATTTCTCTCTAGTCTGGGAGGGAACTAACGAAATCAAAAAAAATTTCCCCCGTAAATTCGTTTCTCCCAATTTTCCTTCCTTTTTCTAAATAAAGAAGTGTGTTTTTGAAAATCCAACTATTTTCTCCTCTTAATTTCTTCACTCATTCCAAATATAAGTTTAAAGAAAATCGAGATATGGGATCAGAAAATAATATATCCACCGTGTAATTATTCATTCGTTTAAAAGAATATAAACCTAACTCACATAACTCTTTTTAAATAGATTTTATACCATGATCTGGTAATAAAGACTATATCTTGTAATAATTACAGTAGACATGTGTTTTATGTTGAGGAAGTAAATGAATATGAATTACGAGTCCCAATGTACAATTTTGTATGTTAACCCCAATTGATGCAACAATGCCTGTAATCTACTGTAGTTGGAAAAACTAATCAGTGTTTGATCCTAACCTAATAGTTTTGGATGGAAGAGACACGTAAGCTTTTAAGTAAATCTTTAAATGTCTTAATTGTTTATTAGCTCTGTTTATCAATAACTAATATGGCTGCAAACTTTTTGTCAAACGTTCAAGTTTCACTTAAAACCATACATATCGCAATGTTTTAATTGTACATTTTCTTAAGTACCTTATTTTTAGTATTATGCACATGTAAAGCAAACTGACCATAAACCTTTGATGATTCAACACAAAGGAGTTCTCATGAATTATATAAGTCACGTTAATGGATACGTGAAAAACCGACTACATGATCGAGTTTAACGATTGGGGTGGGTTCAATAAACTTTAAAAGTTTATATAGAGAATATCAATATTATTTGCCTCTTTTAAAGGTCTTCCGACAAAATTATAGAGCCATTATTACCAGAATCCTATCCAAAAAAAAAAAAAAACTGTGTTTCTAATTTAAAACATAAGCAACAGGTGCTGCGTATTTTAAAATCGAAGTTATTATCGTCCTCAATCAATTACATCATGTACGTGAATCAGAAACGAGAAACCTTCTTCGAAGTTGCAAATGCATATAAATAGAATTGCTCTTTTAAATGATAATGCAAAATCATAATAATTCACGCACTCCATTTTAAGAAACTTCCATGGCGTAACCCTCTAATTGTTAATGGCTACGATATGTCTGGTCATACAATTTAAATGGAGAAATCATTAAATATTGTCTTCCCCCACACAATTTCACATTGTGTCAATCGGCCAAGGCATAAAAAGAATAGTTGCGAAGCTAAATCCATTAATTATATGCAATTGTTGTTGTAGTGGCCCTAGCGACGTTAGTATTTTATTGCCAGGATATTCCTGTTTTATATAAATTTAATTCGATGGATTCTTTCGATGACTTACATAGTATTAAATGGTACCCCCAATTATTTATCTATAAGTTAACGATGAGCACATCCTTTAAGATAGCTAATCTGTTTTGGCAGAGTAGTAAAGTTGAAGGGAAATATATATATATATGTGGCTAGCTATATGCTTGCTGGTTGCCCTCGTCGGCGGAACAATTTTTCCCTTTTAATGCGTACGACGCTTTAGAGCACTGTTTTGTGGGTTCAATTACGCTTTAGGTCAAACTTTATAATATTTTATGATAAACACACAAGAGCTTTATTCAAAGATCTATCATTAGCTTCTTTTTTTTTTTTTTCTTTCCATTTCACCAATTACGATATACATTACAAATGTGGGGAGAGAGAATTAAATCCAATCAATCCTATTAAAATATCCACACTTATATTAATAGATTATAATATTATATTTGGTATACAAAAATAAACATAGAATAGAATAGTGATTCTGAATTTCATTGCCTTTATCATGTTTAGAAGTGTTTTTAAAATGCAAAATCATAATTTCTTAGAATCGATGATGCTAGCTTTAAGAGGGATTCCATTCTAGCTTTAAGAGGAGATATGATATCGTGATTTCATTCCATCCGTATTAATTACATTAATTAAAATTATTTATTTAACCTTTCACCAAATTATTATATATAATACTTAAAAGGTCTTTCTGACAAATACTACTATATATATATATATATATATATATATTTGGTTTCATTCTATTTCGTAGGTATTTTTAGATATAAAAAAGAAATTATCATTCCAGCTTCCATTCCATTTTAATACGTTAAATTCCATTCCAGATTATTCTTATATGGCAAACGTGATATAAAGGTTAGACAAAGTATCATTAGCTTTCTCTAATTCTCAAAAAATAAAGTAACTATTTTCTCAAGAATTTATGTGACCAAAGCATAGCATCAAAGTTCCAAAAGAAAAAGAAAAAAAGATTGAGAAATGAAAAATGTTTCAAAAAGAAGAAAAGAGATTAAAAAAAGATTGGAAACAAAATGAAAGGAAAGAATTTAAGCGAAAATGAAAGTTAGGAAAAAGTTTTTTATTACTTTTCCTCTATATCATTTTAGATTAAGTTCAAACTTTTTTGTTAAGTTTAAATATAAATAGATATAAACATATACTATTTTATGCTTATTTTCAACTACAGTAGTAAAAAAGGAGAATAACATAGCACAACATGATTTTTTTTCAATATTATATGTTGTTTCCTGTACACAAGTAGGTTTGACATTATATTATTGTTTGTTTATTCTATTTTAATTGTATATTCTCATTCCATCATCATTTTACCACTGCTACCATCGCCGTTACATCACATTACTATCACTATAATACCATTATCATTATTAACTTTTTGCCACCTACATAGTACCATTAAGGTGATAATATTATGCATTAATTCATTAGTAATAGCAATGATGATAATATGGTGGTGACTATATGAGTGCAATAATGGTGATAAGTGGTAGAGGTGTTAATTATGTAGCCATTGTCGCGATTACAGTAATGCTAATGGTGATAAAGTTGTAGTAATAGTAATGGCAATGCACTTAATAGTATAGGTGGTGTATGAGATTTTGAAATGGTAATAACAATAATGAACACGATGTAGTGATTGTAGGGTAGGTGATGAAAGAGGTGTGATACTAATAATGTGGTGATGGTGGGTGGTAATAGTGGGAGTTGTTGTAGTAGTAGTAATAATAGTAAGGTGATGGTAGCGGTGATTAAAAAAAAAGTATTAATTTGGTTTTTTGTTAAGAGATTTGTTTTATCTCAACCTACGATTTTTATTCCATTAAATGAAAGTAAAAAAAAAAAATTATGAGGTTTGTCAAATATTATGGGGAGATTTTTACGTAGTATCAAGCTTATTTTATAAACCAAATAGTAGCTCAAAAAAAAGAAAAAGTAAAAACCTATATTCTACCTACATATGTCAAAGGTTCTCTTTATGGGTGTTCTCATAACACTTGTTAATTATCTAATAAGAAAACCTTTCACTTTTATACTAGTGACTATACAATTCATTTTTATACTGGTAACTATAGCTATGGTGATTGTAGTGGTGAAGTTACAGTATTGGTAATGGTGATGTAGTGTAATAATAATTTATTACATTTGAGATTTTGAGATGTTAATAAAAGTGGCAAATGTATTGTAGTAATGGCGTGGGTTGTGGTGACAATATGATAGTAACAACGTGGTGATTATATGAAATAATGGTGATGGTGAAATGATAATAAGGTAGTGTTTGAAAGATATATTAGTTTGGCATTTTTGTTATGAGATTTTATTTTTTCCTATACCATGGTTATTATATCACTAAATTTAAAGGACAAAAATCTCCAGATTTATTAACTACTTTAAGATGAGTATTGTCTAGTATGAGATTTTAAAACCAGAGACTACCTTATCTTCTAATTACTTTTCCTCCATATATTTCTTTTAATTTGGCTTAAAATTTTAGTTGAGCTTTTACATATATAGATACAATTATATATCATGGTACCATATGTTCCCTAATATAACACCAGAAAAAGAGAATGGCATAGCACAATACAAAAAAGATAATATAAGATAAGCTTCTTAAAATTATTCGATGCACACAATATAACATAAGATTTTTTCTAATGTATTGCTATTTGTTATAGATAAGATGGTTTGATGATGTACTATTTTTGTTATCACGTATTTATATATATATATTTTTTTTGCTACATTTTCTCATTCCAACACTCTTTTACCGATGCTACCAACGCCACCATCGCCATTGCATCGTAACCATTACTATTGTTATGAGATTTTGGTAAGGTGGTTATGAAGTTGTTGGTGACCTACAATAGAAACAAACATAAGTTAAGAGAACCACTAGAGGTGGTTTCAACATAGCTACTTTAATGTTTAAGTCAGTAAAGAGTAAAAAAGTATTTAAAGCATATAAAGGAGTGAGATAGTAAAGGTTAAAGTTATCCATGTATAACCTTGATTTGCTATTTATAAGCACAAAGGTTAAGATATTTATAGAAGGAGATAATATTCCCTAGATACCATTTGACTCCAAGGTACAATGACTTCATTTCAAGGTTGGCCGATAAGAGCAATCTCAACTTACTGTCAAATGTTAGATTTAAGGTATTATGGCTTGTTAAGAAGCCTTAGGTTGATTTGTCTTTACGCACATTAATCTTAATGCATTTGTTATCAGGGACTTATGTCATCAAGCTATTTGGCATGCTAGTGTAATGAGGATTCTACTCAAAAGATCTAAATTGTTTATTCCTTTCATCGAACATGCAATGAGATCTAACAAAGACAATAGTCATACAAGGGCTATTACAAAGAATACAATATTTCAAGGTTGGATTCAAAGTCTATTTAAAGATTGAAAACTTAAAGAAAAGAACAAAAAGAACAAGAATATGAATGAAACAAAGGAATAAGAGCTAGCAATGTTTTTAAAGAAAGTTATATGAGTTAAAGTGTTTGATCTATTGCTTTTAATTGAGAGAATCTGAGCTAACGTATGAGAAACCTTATTATTATCTTTAAGAGAGTTATTAAACCTTTAAAATTAGTGAAGAGCCATTTGAGAAAATAGTAAAAGACTTTGTAGATTTACATAATATCATGGTAATTTCTTTCAAATAGTAGATAATACTAAGTGCTATAAATGAAAACTGACTCATAAGGAGGAATCATTATAAAATGATTACCTAATCTTCTAATCCCTTGCCTTTTTATTTTTCAATAGTATACCTTAAATGTTAATTATTTATTTGCATTGACATGTGAGTATCTAATCAAAGGCATATAAAATACTTAAGGAACTAAGGCAAATTGAGACTAAGATCAGGGATAAATAAAAAGATTAGATTAAAAATTAAGGTTAAGCTTGTGTATGTCAATCTTTGATCTAAATTTGTCACATTTTTTTAACATTGTAAATTAAAAACAAGTTTAGTGTTACGTAGTTGATCTTGAACATCAAGAAGTGGATTAATAGTTAAAAGTTAAAATTTGAGAGTACCATTCAATGCAACCCCCTTTCTTAATTGTTTACTAAGACCAATAGAGGGCCACTGTCCTCTAAAACCAGTTATTGCTGCTATGCACCATAACAAGGAGCTAAAGGAGTATAAGGCATGAAAATTGAGTTAATGGAGGTAGAAGGTATGAAGACTGTGCTAGAAGTAGATCTGGATCACTTCATGATGGATGAGAAGGAGTATAAGGCAAAGATCAACCAATCGGAGGAAGAACTAAAGTGCCATTAAGAACAAATGAATGAGCCAAGCGGCAAAGCTAGTGAGATCCCCAAAGGATGCCCATAAGAAAGTCTTTAATGATATTATGCACATTTCAAAATGGCTCAAACTCCAACTGGACATCTTTTTAGAGGCAAGAAGGAAGCAAGGGAAGACGTAAGGAAGCTTTACCTTGATCTTGGCCTTAGCTTTCTAGGATTATCTCATTGCACTCATTGCTGGCGATAAGAAACCCATAACATCTTGGCATGATAGCATTGACGTGATGCTTAAAGCTAAGTATGCAAATAGAAAAGGCCATGCTTGTACTGACCCAAACGAAGAGGCATGCCTTTGATGCAACGAGGTTATTAAGCCCCAAAAGGCTTCAAGGGAGACTGAGTTGAAGAGGTCTGAGTTAGTGCCTAAGGCTGGGTTGGGACTTGAATTTGAAGTGGAGCACTATATACCCCAACCCAATGTGCCAATATAATTGAAGGATTCCTCCTACTACTCTTTCCTTATATTTTCCT
Source organism: Lumnitzera littorea (assembly GCA_024138015.1). Classification (NCBI taxonomy): domain Eukaryota; kingdom Viridiplantae; phylum Streptophyta; class Magnoliopsida; order Myrtales; family Combretaceae; genus Lumnitzera; species Lumnitzera littorea. The sequence continues at coordinate 49,473,497 of JAMXBB010000002.1, forward strand.
TTTCTTTTATGTTTGTTATATGGTAAGTTGCTATGCTAAGCGCTGATCGGTAATCGATGGAATGAAATGAAAATTTGGCTAAGTGTTTGTTCTTTTTTTGTTGTAATTGCTTTGTTTGATTTTGCTTGCTTTTTTAGCTTGGTGTTGTGTGTTCTCATACATTTGTTTTGTACACGTAGCTTTAGTGCTTATATTTGTTATTGCAACTTGTGATGTGATAAATGCTAATTTGCATTTATTTTCTAGTTGATTTTTTAGTATTTTGGTTTATTTTATTAAATCTCCTAATCCTATTTTGACTAGAATAAAAACATGTGTTAAGTTAATACTAATATTTTTATTAAATATGTAGGTTATTTGAATTTTTTATTTAAGGATAGTTAACTAATTGGAGGATTTAAGTTGGATAATTGATTTTATTGAAAGTCTAACTCCATTTCTTGAATATATTAGGAGAATATATTTGATGCGTTCTACTACAGTTGGAATTACATCCATGGGGATTAATTTTATCAAGGTGGGATTATTCAAGAGATAAAGAGGGATTAATTTAGTTATGGATTAAAATATGAATTTTGACTATGTCCAATTTAAACAAGGTTGTATGGCCATCTATATCCAAATCATGACCAAGTGTTACATGGGTCAAAGAGAATTTATTTTTAGTAATTTGTGAAAAATCAATTTATGGCAACAAGGTTTATCAATTAAAGTAAAAATTTCAATATTATAGAAGAAAGTAAATTAATATGGACCAAAATAAAGAGCATTAGATTTAACGTGAGCTTGAAAGCTCTTCGTAGTAGTTCATCGTATGTCCTCAAATGGCATCTCATGAAAATATTATTCTAGAACAAAGCTGGTCATTCATATGTTTTTAAGAATTCATGTGACAAGCATTAGTCTTCAAGCATTCTAACGTAACATATATTTTAAGCCAACATGGACAACTTATTTCTAATGTGGTGATGGTTAGTTTTGAAGAAGGCCTCAACAAGAGGGCTTAGATGGCCAATATGCTATATTAACATGGAGATGTTTATCCTAAGTGCAACGTAATCATGGAGTTCATACTCCAACATGATCAACTTAAAGAGAAATATTTAGTTTATTACTTTGTTTTAAATGAATAGATTAAAGACAAAATATGGATTAAGTTGAAGATATTTTCTTCAAAATTGCATGATTTAGTGGAGATTTATAAGGAATTTTAAATTCAAAATCAATTGGTGGTATGGATATATCTTGAGATAAAGGTTGAGAAGCTTATCTTAAGGATTTGATGGAATTTATCAAGAGGAAAAATCCGGCACATTTTTTGGACGAATTTTTTCGATTTCATAGGATTTGATTTTTCAAATTTTAAGTTTCAAATTTGAAGATAATAGCTCTTGAAGATATTTTCCATAATTTATAAGATAAGCACTTCATTAATTGCTAGTTTCAAATAAATCAAATCTTCGAAGATAACTTCATATCCATAGGGGAGACATTGCACCAAATGCTATAAATATAAATATTAAGTCATTTCAAAATTTGAAGAATGAGAACTTATCATATCAAATTATTTTCATGACTCTTGCCAAAGGCAAATCAAAGGGAAAATCAAAGGATTCTCCTACACTAATGACTTTCATTTTTACGTTACTATAAAGTGCTTATACTTTGAGAAATATTGTACTTTCTCCTTAAGTGCTTATTAATTATCATTTTTAAGAGTTAGAAAAATTGTTTGCGAGAAGATTACATAGTGTTCTCTATAGGTCTATGTTGGCCAAAGGATAAGTAAGGGAAATAGAGTAGAGCGATTGGTGTTTGTGATTTCTCAATCGTTTTGATCTAAGTAGATATCATAGAGTCATACATGTGTGAAATACTGGGTATCTAGCAATAAAGTTAGAAGACTATAGTAGGCAAAATATCGAAGCATTGTAATTCCTTTGCTAGATCTTCTTCCCTTCTTCTCTTTTCATTTGTGTAAGTTATTCTATTTTGATTAGTGAATATTGTTTTACATGCTTAATATTGTTCAAGTAATCAAAAGGGGCAAACTCTAATATATTATTTGCCAAAAGATTTAATTCTTAAGTAATTAACTTACTCCCCTCTTGGTTACTTTTTAGACTTACAAATTTTGTGAAGATTTTTATGAAATTTAATGTTTATATTATGATTTTTAGGCTTTTGAAAGATACTTTAGATTAAAAGGAATGGATTAAATAAGTTTAACTTGATTTAGAGATGAACTAAAGAAGTTATGAATTGAATAGAAAAGTATAAGCGAAAAATATATGACCATATACTTATTTATGCTCTTCCAAATGTCAATATTGGTTAAAAATTTATGCATAGAAAAGTACATGATTAAAGCACATGGCCATGTATTCGATCATATGATTCCAGAAGTCAACTTGCAAATTGATCAAATAAATATACGGGGAACATACATAGCTATATTCAAGGCCATGTTCTTGATAAATTCTTGCAAGTTCTCTACCCATAAATAGAATTTAAGACACTTTTGAGTAAGAAGACTAGGAATTTTCTTAAGAGATTTTTCAAGGTTCTAGGATTCCAACAAGTAAGAGAAGAGAGATTTTTAAGAAGTTCAAGGGGTTTCTCATGTTTCTTATGTTTCTTTTTATTTCATTGTCAACTTATTTCAATTAGTTGTTATAATATTTTTTATGAACCCTAAGGACTATGCAATTGAATTTCTCCAATTTTATTGATTTTTTTTTAACTAATTATGTGTTCTTATTTGATTTGAATTAATATTTTGGACGTATTGATTCAAAATTATTTGATTTTGCATGTAGAGATTGAGAAATCCTATATATGAATAGATTACGTAATTATAATGAGTGGCATGTAATCCTAGAGATAAGACGATGTAAATCCTTTAAATTAGGTTTAAACCTAATAGTAGAATTTAAAGAGTAAGAATGTGATCATAAGGTTTTTAATTAAGAAGAGATTCAAATTAATCAACCTAAGGTTAAGAGTTAATAACCTTGAGATAGATATTAACTTAATTAGGCAATTCCACGGCCCAATAATATGATAAGTTATATAGTACTCTTAGGGGGATTCGAGGAAATATGCATATTTGATTGTTTTTGTTACTTATGTTTTCTATTTATTTAATTCTACTTTAGTCTATGTTTTAAATATTTTTGTTTCAATTCATTGCTTTATTTTTGTCAGTTAGATAATAAGGGAGGGGTAAATTACTAGTAATTATAGTCCTTATGGGTTCGAACTGGTTATCCTTAATATTAAATTGCATACGTGACTTGATACACTTACTAGTAACATACGTTTTAGCTTAGTAAAGTAGTGGTCTAATATATATCATGATGCTTATAAAGGGTCCTACGATTAGAGTAGATTGTGATTAGATGCTTCTGAAGGCAATGGAGACTACGGAACTTTAAAACCCTAATTAATAGTACCTAGATTTCAAACTTGAGGTATAGTCATTGATGGCAACTCCATTAATGAGAAGAGGTTTGTTGAATCATTGTTGAACTTTTGTTGAAGATATGGTGACAAGGGATTCACTATTAAGAGTGCCTTAGATTTTAGATGATGGTCTGGTTTGACGATGGTATCTCATTTAGAAGAAGGTGACTAGGGATCTACAAGTCCTTGTTGAGAGTACCTCAAATTTTATACTAAGGTCTAGTTTGACAATTGGTAGGAATTAAAGTCCTCTAACTTGTTCCCAGGCTCATTCATTGGTTACCAAGGTTTGTGGAGCTCTCTCTTAATATTTCATGGATGCGAAAGTAAGACTCTTAGAGCTACCTAACCTGCTTGAGTACTTAAGATCCTACCGGTTTGTTGCTAGATGTATTCTTTGATGTAGCTACGTTTGATGGTGTCCTTGATTGCATTTTTTAGCTCATGACACTCGTTCATAGTAGCTTCATATCTCGGTAGAAGTAAAAATACTTATTAGGTTCCTTATTGAAGGGTTTCCCCTCATCTTCCTCAATTAGGGTAAGATTCCTCTATTTTTAATCCCTAAGAGGATTTTCCCTAAAGATTAGTTGAACAAGGTGTAGTTTCGGTAAGAGGGCATTGTGCACTTATCTCTTCCTCTGTTTTCATCATAAGATGAAGCCTTATCATTTTTAGGGCTGAGCCAGTCTTGAACAAAGTTACGATCCTTTTCTTGTTTCTTGTCCAACATCTTTCAGTTAAACTCCCATTATGCTTTTATGGTGTCCTTCATGTGGATGAACTTAGAGGCTTTCTTGTAAGACTCTTTAAAATTTTGTGATTCTTTCTTTACTAGCATGCAAAGTTGTACGTATGATGAATTTCGATATTTCAAGCATTATGGCTATGAAATGGGAGAGGTAATTGTTGATGTGCTTGTCTATTCATTATTTGATAAGGCCAAGGGTAAACGAATCTTTGGCGAGCATCTTTTTCCCTAAGAAGTAGAATTAAGAGCTAAGCTTATTGAGGTTGGAAATGGAATTCAACTTCTGATGCATCTTTGAGGTTGAACATACAGAGAAGCATTATAACAGAGCAAACCAAGAAATTAAACTGGAGGGGTTTTAGCAAAGTTCGGGCAATTATTGAATGGATATGACACACCACTCAATCTACTGGATATGACGCGCCGGTCTGAACTGAAGGGTCACTTGCCACTACTCCTTACTAAAAGGAATAGATAAGAATTAAATGATAACAATAACAATAAGGTTAGTCAAGTGAACAATTTCTATATCAATTGGATGATTCCTTACTTAAGTAAGGGTTTATATACCCATTCACTAAGGTTACTTTATATATATGAAAAGATAAAAGGGTATTCTACAACTAGGTTACATAAGACATACTAAAAAGGGTAAAAGAGACAGAATATTCAGTGTGAAAAAAAAAAAGAATCATTTTGGAATACTATGTAAGAAGACACGTGTTGCTTGGTGTCTGGATGGGGGAAATATGGTACAAGGTAGTCGGGAACAGAGTAACGCTTGTGGTCTGGGGTCAGCCTGATGTAGACCAGGTCGGGGACCAATTAGTTCTTTTGAAAAAAAGTCAGTTTGATTTGAGTTCGGATGCTTGTGGTTAAATTGAGAGCTCGCCTTAACTACTCTTAAGCTGTCTCTTTGGATAAATCGTTGCTACTGAACAAGGGTGAATCTGATGCATGTAAGGATTTGATAGTCAAGTTAGCATGAGATCAGCTCGGGATAGGAATCTCCGTCTCGACTATAGCCTAGAGTTAGTATCCTCCGAGCGAGTCCTTAGAGTCCTCTAGCTTAGCTGTGTATGATTGGTTCGAGAGATTGATTCCTATCATCTACCTAGGGGTCAAAAAGATTTGTTCTTAAATCTAGAGTGGTCTCTGCTCTTTCTTCTAGGGCAGTTGTAGGGTCTTCTTCTGTTGGTTGGTGAGGGATCAGATTGGACACATTGAAGGTGGAAGAAACTCTATAGTCATCAGGCAACTTGATTTGGTCAGCGTTGCAATTGATTTTCTTCAGGATTTTAAACGAACCATCAACTCAAGGAGATAGTTTGTTCTATCTCAAGTGTGGGAATTGTTCTCAGCTAAGATGTATCCATATTAAGTCTCTTGGGTAGAAAAAAATAAGCCGGCAGCCTTAACTACCAATTTCATGCTACCTTTAATTGAACTTGGCAATCTTCTTAGTTATAGACTGGTGTAGTTCTTGTAATTCTTGGGCTTGGTCCACTCTAAATTGACTCCTTTAAGTAGCTACTGGGGTGCTAATCATATTCAAGGGAATGGTAAGGTTAAGGCCGTAGACGACCTCAAATGAGGTCTTCCCAATAGTACTATGGATGGTTCAGTTATATGCGAACTCTACAATTGCTACACACAGATCCCAATCCCACGAGTTCTTTCCTACGATAGCTCTGAGTAGATTGCTTAGCATCCTGTTTACCACTTCAGTCTAGCTATTAGTCTGAGGGTAGTTACTAAAGTTGAATACAAGTTTAGTTCCAAGTCTTCTCCAAAGAGTCCTCTAAAAATAGCTAAAAATTTTGTGTCCCAATCTGAGACTATAGTTTTCAATACTCCATGTAGTTAGATAATCTCCTATAAAAACAAATCAGCAATATATAGAGTATCGTTAATCCAATGGCATGGAATGAAGTGTACCATCTTGCTGAAGCAGTTTACTACAACAAAAATAGAATCTTTTCCTTTAAATGTCTGGAGTAACCCTAAGACAAAATCCATGCTGAGATCAGCCTAAGGTAAAGTAGGTGTTAACAGCGGCATGTACTCTTCATAGGGTTCTCTCTTCCCCTTAGCACGCTTGTACACTTCACAACTATTGACTACCTTATGGGCATCCTTGGCTAAACTAAGATAATAAAAGTTTTCTTTCAACAGATTAGCTATTTTGGTCTCCTTAAAATGACCAAATAATCTTCTGTTATGAGCTTCTTTAATCAATAGCTCGCATATGGAGCAGTTTAGAATACATAGCCTGCGATCCTTGAACATATAACTACCCTTAAGACAATATGCTCCAACTATTACCCCTTTTCGGTACTATTTAACAACGAGACCAAAGTGAGGGTCAGCAACATACTGCTCAATGATGAGTGAGAATCCCAATAATTTTGTCTGCAAAGTCTACCATCATAATAGAGCATCAACGATCACATTTGCACTTCCCTTCTTATGCCAAATGACATACAAAACCCCCTCCATAAACTCCAACCACTTGGCCTATCTCTTTGAGAGTTTGTTTTAACTCTCAAGATGCTTCAATGATTCGTGGTTAATATAGATAACAAACTTTCGTGGTAGCAGATAGTGTTGGCAAATAGTAAGGTCTCCGAAAAAGGAGTATAACTCCTTCTCGTATACAGAATAGTTCAGGGCAAAGCTACTAAGTTTCTCATTATAGAAGGTGACGAGTCGCCACTCTTGCATCAGGATAACACCAATTCCAACTCTTGATGCGTCACATTCTAATTCGAAGGGTATATTGAAATTTGGTAGTGACAGGACAAGTGCCGAGGTGAGTTTTGCCTTAATCTCTCTAAAGCTCTATTCAGCTTGGTTGTTCCACCTAAATCCTTCACTCTTCTTTGTTAACTCGATGACTATAGTGGTTATTGTACTGAAGTCCTTAATAAATCGCCTATAGAAAAAAGCTAGGCCATGGAAACTTTAGACCTCAATGACATTCTTAGGCATCGGCCATTCCAAAATAGCTTGGATCTTCTCCTCATCTACTCGGATTCCTTCCCTTGACACGACAAACCTTAGGAATATCACTTCTCTCTAGCAAAATATGCATTTCTTTACATTCCCATACAACTTCTCAAGTCATAAAATGTCATATACTTCACGAAGATATTGAACATGGTTGTTTAGGTCGACACTGCATACCAATATATCATCAAAATACACGATCACACATCATCCAATTAAGGGCAGCATTACATGGTTCATTAATCTCATGAATGTGCTTTGCGCATTGATAAGCCCAAATGGTATTACCAACCATTCGTAGAGTTCATGCCTAGTCTCAAAGGCAGTTTTCCATTTATCGCTCGGTCTCATGCAAAATTTAGTGGTAGTCACTCCATAGATCAATCTTCGAAAATATTTTAGCTCCATGAAGCTCATCTAACATATCATTGAGCCTCAGTATCGGGTATCTATACTTGAAAGTAATTCAGTTGATTGCCTAGTTGTCGATGCACATACACCATGAACAATCTTTTTTTTTAGAATAAGCAAAGTTAGTACAATACAAGGGCTCATGCTCTCCTTCATGTATCCTCACTCTATGAATTCATCCACTTGTCTTTTCAGCTCGATAGCCTACTCAAGGCTCATCCTGTATGTAGGTCAGTTTAATAGGGCAACACTTAGCAGCAAATCAATACAACGCTCTATGCCTCAGACCAATTGCAGTCCTTTAGGCAGTTCTTCCGGAAATAGGTCGGAAAACCCATTTGGCAAGCTTCAAATTTCTTTTAGGACATCTGTAATTCCCTGATCTCCATCAATCTTCTAACCAATAAGAAAATTGGTTCATCAGCCTTCTCAACAAATCAGAGCTCTCTTTGGTTCATAATTAAGGTCTTCTTTTTACTAGCTTATGTTCGCTGGTTAAGGGTTTCATTTACTTGGGACAGAGTTGTGGGTTACAACATAATCTTCCTTCCATCTTCAACTAAGGCATAAGTGGTCTTATACCCGTCGTAAGTAACATGTCAGTTAAACAACTAAGGTCGTCTAAGTAATAGATGTAAAGCTCCTATAGGGATGACATCGCAAACTACTTCATCTCTATACACATTCCCAACACTGAACGATACGGTCACTTATTTAGTCACGTGTAAAACACCCTTATTATGAAGCTAATGCAGCTTATAAGGTCGAGGATACTTTGAGGTCGACAAGCTTAATTTCTACATAAAGGATTGCACAACCACATTAATATAACTTCCTCCATCCACTATGATCATGCATAGTTGGCTTTTGACCATACATTTGGTATAGAATAGATTCTCCCTCTAGTCCTCCTCAAGGTTCGGCAAGGAACTTAGTATTTGTCTCAAGACAAGGGTCATCACTTCTCTTTAGTCGGCATTGACACAAGTCTCCTCTTCCTCTTCGGCTTCGAGTTTTCCAACATCTTCTTTCTCGGGCTCACTTTCATCAGTGCTATCCACTACATCTACTCAGAGCACCATAACATATCAATTCAGACACTCAACAGCCATATGTCTGAAGCCCAAGCATTTAAAGCACTTTACTTTACTGGTCTTCCATCTAAAGGTCTGCCCTTTGTCGTATATCCTTTGGGTTGGCCTACCTTTGGCTTGGCCTAGATGACCAGCTTAGCCTTACTAACTTGCTTAGCTGTCTTCAGATTAGTCATTCCTATCCTCAGCCTTGATTGTCCTCTTCAGTTCAACTTGATCAAGTCGGCGCGGTATTAAGACTTACGAGAATGTTAGCTCAGGTCGACTCAGAGCACTTCTTCTCTACCTTTTGACCCTTTGCGCTATCTTAATGGCCTTTTCTAAATTGTAAAACCCCTATACTTCTACGATATTTATAATCTTATACTTAAGCCCAAAAATGAAACTTAATACGGTACGAACCTCTAATTCTTCCACATCAGCTTAGATTATTAATATCTGGAACTCTCTCACATAATCATCAACAGATTGGTTTCCTTAGCGAAACTCTTGTAACTTTGCAAATGTATCTTATAGGTAACTCTCGGGCACAAATCTTCCTCTTAATAACCTTTTCATCTCATCCTAAGTTCTGACACCTCGTATTTCATCTCTTGCTCTGGCTGCATTTATATTCTTTCACATATGGTAGCATACCCAATAAATTTCAATGCAACAAGTTAGACTTTGACTGCATCCTCATACCCATAACACTCAAATACCTTCTCAACCTTCTCTTTCCACTCTAAGTATTCATTTGCATCTCCACTTCCATCGAAGAGCGGGATTTGCACCTTAACATTATCTAACCTTCAAGGAACTCAACGTCCTTATCCCTATGCTTAGGAATAGTCTACTTCTTCTTCACCAAACTCTTTAACATCCATCTCCTCATCATCTTCCCCAATCTCCTCTAACTCCAGTCTCCGTCTAGTAGCTCTGTCTACTACTCCTCTAGCTCATGGCAGTCGAATTGAGTGATTGATTCGATTGCCTTAGCCATAATATCTTTTAAAGGCGTCTTCCTATGGGTTTTGCTGCTGTACACCTTGAGGTGGTTATCTATTAACTTGCATTGCGGTAACTAAACTCTCAACAAAGTTTATAAGTATGTTAAGTTTATCGTCTGACCCTAAGGTATTACTATCATTATGACTACGACTAAGTTGAGTACTACTGTTCTGGTCACCAATGATACCTTGAACACTTGAATCTGATATAGTACAGTACTTCTCAAATAGATTAACAACTTATTAATAACTTCAATACTTGATAGTCACTCAGATGGAATAGAAACAAACTTGCTCTGTTTTCGCAATAAGAAACATAGTAAAAACTGAGTAACAATAAAATCAATCTTACTGTTACACCAACACACTATAGTAGCTACGGAAGGAATACGACAGCTACTAACAAAAAAGAGAACCAAAACCTCGTTGCAACTTCGCATACTCCATCGCGGAATCATGCTCTAATACTAGCGAAGCTGATGCGTCTCTGGAGTTGAACATACGGAAAGGCACTACAATGAAACAAACCAAGAAATTAAAATGGGGGGGTTTTAGCAAAGTTCGAGTAGCTACCAAATGGATATGATATACCACTCGATCCTACTCGGCTAATAATCTATCAAATATGGCGCATCGATCCAAGTTGAAGGGTTACTCGCCACTGTTCCTCATTAAAGGGAATAAATAAGAGTTAAATGATAACGAGAATAATAAGGTTACTTAAGTAAACAATTTCTATATCGATTGGATGATTCCCCACATACAAGAAAGTAGAGATTTATATACTCATCCACTAAGGTTACTTTACATGTATAAAAAGATAAAGGGTATTCTATAATTAAATTACATAAGACATACTAAAAAAGGTAAAAGAGATAAAGAATATTTAGTGTGAAAAAGAAAGAATCATTTTGGAATACTGTGTCAAAAGATATGTATCGCTTAGCGTCTCGATGGGGGAAATATGGTATAAGGTAAGCAAGAATAGAGTAATGCTTATGGTTAGGGGTTGGCCTAATGTGGACCAGGTCAAGGACCAATTAGTTCTTTTAAAAAGAAGTTAGTTTAATTCGGGGTCAGACGCTTGTGGTTGGATCGGGAGCTTGCCTTGACTACTCTTAGGCTATCTTCTAGGATAAATTGTTGTTGCTGAATAGGGGCGGATCTGATGCATGTAAGGATTTGATAGTCAGGTTGGTATGAGATTAGCTCAAGATAGGAATCTCGGTCTCGGCTATGGCCTGGAGCTAGTATCCTTTGAGCGAGACCTTAGAGTCCTCTAGTTTGGCTGCACATAATCTGTCCGAGGGGTTGATTCCTATCAGCTTCAAATTATTAAACTAGGTCATAGCAGCTTTCTTCAACATGGTCGGAGAGGCTTTGTAGTTAATTACATCACTTCAACTATATAAGTCCATCATTAAGTGGAATTAGGTAAGATGATCACCAAGATTAGTTATCTCATCATAGAACTCTATAACAAGGATCTTAGTTTAGGGTGGTAGCAACTCATCTTAGATTTCCTTAATGAAGGGAGATTGACTAATAGAGAATTGCCTAAACGAGTCATTCTTTTTTGAGTCTCTAAGCTCGGAGAGCATTCTGATGTTTATCTTTATCTCATCCAAATTTCTATTAGTTAAGGAATTGTGGAAATTAGCCTTGGAAGGCATAGGGGGATGCTTTAAGCTAAGGTTGGAGCATGATTGTGTATAGTTGCCGGTGTTATGGGTGTAACAATTGGTAGGTTATTCTCGACTACAAGTGGTGGTGATGGTTAGGCGTTGTTGTTGGAGACGTCATTCTTGAATAGTAGATGAAAGTCCTATTGCTTCTTTTCATTAAGCTTAGTTCTTTACCTACCACTTGATCCAAATTTCGTCTAATTGAATGAAATGCTCAAGATCAATCTAGTTAGTTAGTGGAGCTTGTTGTAGAGGTGGTTTCAAGATGGTTATCGAATTGTACTGTTATTCAACCATACTAGTGTTGTATTGTTGGTTGGAGGTGGGATTGCTTGATCTCTCTAGCTGTTTGTGGTTATGAGATTCATAGATAGATGACACCAAATGTTGTTATAAGATTTTGGTCAGGTGGATATGACTATATACTATGGTAACATTTGTTTCATGGTATAATATGGAGAATAGCATAGCATAGTATGAAAAGAATAATACAACATAAGTTTCTTGTACCATATTTGATGCACAAAGTACAACACAAGATTTATTTTTATTTTTGTTTGTTTTTTGTTGCACATATGTAGGTTTGACATTACATTATTTATGTTATCGTATATTTATCTATCATTTTCGCTACTTTTTTCCATTGCATCATTTGTTTTCCACTTTATCTACTAGACCATTGCCATTGATAAATTGGTGAAGAGAAAAGAGTAAGTCCTAATACCATCTACATATACATATTAGGTCCTTCAATTTCTCTAAAATCATGATAGATCAGACAATATTGTGCTATGACGTTTGCTCATTCATATATTGCATCTAATTAACCTAGAACCATGCTTGCCTTGTAATGTCCACATACTTGCTTGTAGATAGTTTGGTTATGTGCATACTTATATGTTTTTTTTTTTCTATCTTTGATGTGAAATGCTTTGGTAGAAGTGCTTTGCTAGATTGTTGAATTGTTTGGTCAACCCTAATTAAAATTAATCATAATGGATTTAAAAATTAACTCGACATGTATTTAAGCCCATTATGACGATAATAATGATGATTTAGTGTAATAATAATGGTGGTGCATGAGATTTTGAGGTAGTAATAATAGTGGTGGCATTATGATTGTAATGATGTAATAATAGTCGGCAATAGTGGAGGTAGTATTTGTTTTAATAATGGTGGTGAGGTGACGATATGATGGTGATTTAAAGAAATTTTTTAAGTTTGATATTTTTATTAAGAGGTTTTATTTTGTTCAATCTTAAGATTTTTATACTACCAAATGCAATAAGTAAAAATCTTGAGATTTCTTGAATATTATTAGAAAACTTTTTTCTAATACCAAACTAATGTTATAAATTAAACATAGTACAAACAAAACACTACTTATATACATTAAAGTTCGCTTCATGGTTATAATTATAGCTCTTTCCCCCCTGCCCCTCCGCCCGCCCACCCCCCCCCCCCCGCCAATTACAGCATGTTGCAACTTTAGGGAACTTTAGGGGAAAGTATAATCAAATATGATTGATCTGTTGGAATACATGTATTCATGTTACTAGGCTATAAAAACCTTACAATTATAGCACTTATTAAATGACTAATAAGAAAACATTCAACTCTTATTAGTACTGATTACATGGTTTAGGAAAAATATGCACTTTTAGTGCACATTAGAACTTTAATGTAAGGCTCTAATAACTTTTATTTTAAATACATTTCACATGGTGATTTTATAGTATTTCCCTTACATTTTTTGTTTTCTTTAAAGAAATTGATACTTAATTGAGTGAAATTTTGATTTCAAGGTTTGAACGCGTTCTTGGATTGAAAATGAAGAAAAGGAATCAAGTTTTACTCAATTTGGAGTTCAAATGAATGAGTTATGAAGTTTTGAAGTTACACAGTTTAGGACATAGTCATGTCCTCAGGCTGTGTCCATCTAGAAAAATATGCTGAGGTTAGAAAGTTATATGACTTGAGGACACAACCGTGTCCCAAGCTATGTCTGGTGACAAAAATAGAAACCTTACAATACATTATAAAAGGACATATTAGGGTTTCAAAAGAAGGATTTGGACACTCGAGAAGTGGAGAGACTTAAAGAGAAGGAGAAGAAAAAGGCAAAAACAATACCCAACTTCAAGATTGAAGAGATTTATCATCAACAAAAGGGGTTTTTCATGTTTTATTTATTGCTTTTGTTGGAACTTGTTTTTAGTTTCATTATGATAGCTTAAGATTCTTATATTTAGGATTATGGAACCTAGGGTTTCATGTGACTCTTGGGTTGATTTATAATTTTCAATAAAGTTTCTATCTTTTCTTGATTCAATTATGTTATTTAATCGATAATTGATATTTCTAGAGTATCAATTTATGATATTATACATGATGATTGAGAAATTACATGTGTAATAAGATCTTGATATAATTGGAGAGAATTATATGTGTACTTAGAGATAAGATACATGTTTTTTCCGGAAAGTTGTTTGTTTGTGTAGAAATTCATTATACATTAATACAATTCTAAGTTATATTACTAAGTGAAGAGATTCCGGTAAATAATTTAGGATTAGGGTTAATATGCTTGAAAAAGGTTTTAACTTTAATTGTGAATCCCTCCGGTTAAGAATAATAAAAATTGAATTGAATTGAATTGAATATATTTTAAGAGGTTACATGTTAAACACTAGGGGAAATAATTCCTAAATACGTTATTGCATTCTTGAAGTTGTTCTTAGTTTTATCGCTTTCTAAATTACTTAATCAAGTCTCATAATTAGGTTAGTTTGTTAATTTTAGTATTTTTAATTTATTCAACCCTTCATAATTTTCCGGTTAGATAATAAAGCTAAGGTTAATATTAGTATTCGAAGTCTCTAAGGGATCGACTTGAACTCACATCCGTTATATTAAAACTGATAGATGCACTTGCCTGATATCAGGCTCACTATTTACAAGCCTAACTAATAACGAGGTCCTTATCTTATGTTTACTTTTTTTCCATATCTTTTTAGATTTGACTCAGGCTATTTAGTTGAGCTTTCATATACATAGATACAAATATAAATTATGGTAACGTTTTCTTTTTAATATAATATTGGATAAGGAAAATAATACAATACAAGCTTTTTATACTATATTTGAGGCATAAACCATAACATAAAGAGTTTTTTTTTTTCTCAAATGTTGTACATTGTTTGTTATATATAAGTAGATTTGGTGTTTATCTTTTTATTTTATCATATATTTATTTCTATTTTAACTACATTTTTGCATTTCATTGTTGTTTCACCATCACCATTACATTCCCACTATAGTCATTGCACTATCACTATAATACCATTATTACTACTATACTATCATCAACATTTTATTTTTCTCGACCTCTGTAGTATTATAGGGGTCATGGTGGTATGTGTTGGTTTGTTGTTAGCAACAATGATGATAATAAGGTGGTAGCTATTATTGAACCAAAAGGTTCTATTTGATTTTGACGAGACAAAACTAAAAATAATAAAACATTTTCATTACGCAAACTTAATTGGTAAATATTATTTTTATTGAATACTTTCTTAGATTCCTACTTAAAATTATTATAAAAAGACCCAAATTATGTAAGAATTGTTTTCTGATAGTAGTACTAAATTATAAAAAGATTCCTAGCTCTATTCAACTAGTAGAAGAAATTTCTTTTACCATTTAAATGGTACCTTAACCACTACCCAACCAATAGGGTAAGATCTAGCCATTACCAAATATTAAATGTAGCCTCTAGCTCGTAGGATTGGGTAGATGTCATTGTGGAGACTGGTTTAGTAAATGTATCCCATTTGAGGAATGAACAAATGTTGTATGGTGTTGATAATGCAATATTGCATAGAAGCTTGATGAATTTCTGACTTGTTTGAGATTAAGGATAACTTCAAATTGGTCACTTGCACTCCTAGTTAATTGGTATGAAAGCCTCAAATAAACAAGCATTAAATTGTTGGCTTCCAAATTACTGACCTATTCTTAGAGCTTCACCAACTCTTAGCAATTTTACCAATTAAGACTTTGAAGGTCGAATCATTAAGGCCTAGCCCATGAAATTCAAATATTTAAACATTAGGATAAAGGCATGAATTGTTTGACAGTTATTCTAGTTGGTAACTGTTCAATCGCCCACCTGTCCCCATAATTATCATATACTTAAATTCAAGAGGCACTAGGTGTCTTAAGTAGTTTAACTACTCTGGTTTAGTTGGATTAAGTTGAATAAGACTTTATAAATATGCGGAGGCAACCATTGTAAGACTCTCTAAACTCCCTTATTACTCACTCTCTTTCATATACCCAAACATTTAAACACTTTATTGACTTAAATATTAGAGTAGCAATGTCGAATAACTTGTCATACCCTATAACCTAACGTTTGTTCTTTTGCATAATCCAAATATTAATGTAGGTCCAAACAAAAATACATGGTGCAACAAATCACTAGTAAAGGAAATGAAATAGGATCTTATATAGTATAAAGAAGTCTTGATTGTTTACATTCCTAGAAATGCTAGTATTATAATAGATTGAGTAGCTGCTTACGTTAGGAGAGGAACCTATGTCATTTGGGTTAGCGTTCTAAATCCATTTTTCTAAGACTAATTGGTCTGGCTCTTAGTTTTTATATGAGAGATTAGTTCATAAACTCATCTTGTTTGACAATGATTTAAGTTGAATGAAATTCAATTTACTTTGTAGAGAAAAGGGTCATGTTTTTTTTTTTTTTTTGGGCAAACCAATCTCTTTTGTTTTTCATGAATTCTAGAAGTTTTTAACTAATGTGGAAGAAAAAAAAGAAGAAGCAATTTTGTAGGCATTATGAATCCAACCAATGATGGTAACATGAGTTTGAAAATGAAGAGGATGCAAATATGACCTAGATATTATTTTTACTTAAACAATTTTAAACCATACAATTTATATCAATATCTTGTAATATTTTCTATACATTCAAATATTTAATTTAAAACGCATTAAACTTTTAAATTTTTCATTTGAATTTGTCAGCTGTGCTTATACAAGTTCCCAGTGCATGCACATTGGATTTCGCATGGAAGATTCCAACAGGCCCATTGGACGCTCTATAGTCTCTAACCTACTTGGAAATGAAAAAGTAAATAAAGCATGTCATTTTGCTGAATAGAATATAATAATAATTATTGAAAATTAAAATAAAGTTACAATAAGTTATAAATTGATATTACGGATTTTTTTTTTAAAGATATTGCGTTGTTATTTAGCAACCTTATTTGAGAGTATTTTGGGGAGGAAAATCAATTTTGTCATTAAGTAGCTATTAATAGGTTTGGGTGGTGATTGGTTACTCAATATTTTTATAACGAGGATTCTTTATGAAATTGTTATTAGGAGGCCAAACTACAACTAAATTCCATAGCAAGTCTTCATCATGAATAGGGAATTATGAAATTACTATTACAGGGAAGTGTGTTTGGACATTCAATCTTTTAGAATAGTACATGACCATTTTGTCTTTGATTCCGTGCATCTTTGCTTCTTCTTTTTTTTTTTTTTTTTCTTTTTAGTTTTAGTATCTTTTATCATATTATATAAGGATAAAATTGTAAAATAGAATATAAGAGGAAGTTTTAAAAAATTTAGGAGTTTAATTGGTCAATTTAAAGATAATAGTAAATACACAAAATAAATATGAAGAAATATATCTACAATTTATTGGAAAATAAATAAAGGTTGTCGACACAGTGCCTTCTTGGTTAAGTTTCAGTTGTTGTCGCAATCTTCTTTTGCCTTAGCTCAAACGTAAAATTAGTAAAGCTTGAGTCCATAGTGGATCAATTATTGGGTCTGCTCTCTTGTAAATGGTCGGTCTACAAGGTCTCTTTTTTCTTTTTCTTTTTCTTTTCAGGCTTAGCTTTATGAACAGATGCAAAAGCTGGTAAAGGTTCACACTACCTAGTCCATACATAAAATTCAAAATTTACATGTGGTTTCATAACATTCACGTCTGGCAGACACTGAAAGTTAACTCTTCTCTCATCTCTCTCAACATTCATTATTGAACGATAGTCCAACGTTAATATATGGCTCCTACTCCTAGTCGTGCTCCAAGTCCTACGCCAGAAATAGTATTCTTCGATTTGGAAACCATCATAGAGACGGAAGCCATAATAGAGTTTGGTGCCATAATAGTGTGCCCTAGGACGCTCGAGGAGAAAGAGTACTTTACGACCTTGGTCCGACCGCCTCGTGTCTCTGACCTTGGGGATTTCTTCCATGAACGGGCCAGTGGCCTCACTAGAGAAGATGTTCTTCAGGCACCTTTTTTCGGAGATTTCGCCGACACCGTCTATGACATGTTACATGGTAATGTACAAAATTCATTTCATGGTGTCTCCGAGGAAAGAAAAAAAAAAAAAAAAAGAAATTCATTTGATAAATTTACCGATGGATGATAGATAATTATTAATAATATTTTAATATACAGATATTTTATAAAAAATTACCTTTTATATCTTATCAAAACTGCCGTGTATCAAATTTTTATTAAGATCTTATATCAATCTACATAGAGTAGCATATATTTGTAACTTTTAATCTTTAGTTTAATACTTTTTCCATAATTCTCTCGCACTATGGAGTTCTTTATTATTTTTTTTTTTAAAAGAATTTTTTATGGTAACATCTTCCTTATTTATGATCAGAAGTCAGAACCCCATATAGTTTTATTTAAGATTATTTGATAAAAGTATAAATGGTTGTTTCTATCTATGACCTTTATTGCATTTTGGGATCAATGTAAGTATCCGGACTCAAACACAAACGTTCATCGGTCGTAATTAGCACTCTTTTTCTTTTCTTTTCTTTTTTTTTTTCTTAAAGAATTATATATTATGCAACTGAGAAAAGCGGGGATTTAAACTTAAAGAATAATATTCATACGAATTACGCTACAAGCCTTGGCTAGTTAGCACCTTCATTAGAAAATATCTTTTCTCAATTGACGTGCCAAGTACATTGTGTATGGACTATGGATAGAGAAGCTTGTACCATGTCACAAATTGACAATCGCTTGGATTTGTACATATACTATGTCTGCTTGCACATGATATTTGTGAAATAAAAAGGTTGCGAAATAGAATGTTTATTTATCTTTTATTGAATTATATATATTTTTTTCTCCCGCAGAAATGTTTTTATTTTGCTAAAATACTATTTTTGATGATTATTAGGTGGAAACTTGGAAAATATCACATAAAATTAAAGCAATCTATAATTTTTGCAAATGATAACTGTTTTAGTGATATGTAATAGTAGAAGCTGATGGTAATTGTAATAGTAAATAACTATGGAAAATGTTCATGCAAAATAAAGAAAATAATTTCCCCTCAAGTCAATTGATTTCCTTTAACATTTTTAATAATGGATAATCACTATGTCCAATAATCAATAGGCATGCACTTTTGCGTGTCACCATTCCTTGCCTATAAAATTGATTAGGAATTGTATTGTATTTGATGATAATAGAGTTTGATTATGACTAGAGTTATCAATTCTTGTCGATTAGTAGGGTTCATGTCTCATTTTGTTACGAACTTATGTCAATACTTGTAACACCTTGTCTCTCGAGGTGTGTTCTTATACTTTTTTCTTAACTCTAGTGTTTCACAGTCAATTCATTATGCTATCCCTAAGTTGAGGATATGGTTAAAATTGTAAACCAACCATCAACTTAACTTCATAACATACAAAACTTATCTTTACTAACATGACAAATCATAGCGGAAACCTTTACAATATGAATCATACTCAAAATATCACAGTGCACTTAAATCTACAATACATAATCCAGCTAAGGCATACTTTTATAATCATAATCTTCATATGATCCACATAACACAACACAAAGATCTTCTTGCAAAGTTGCATATCTGAACTGGATTTAAAATCCCATAGCTAATCACTTTTAATTTACCTATACAACTCTTAGCTTACTTCATCTTTAGTACCTAAAGTTAGATAAACTAACCTCTCATCATAGGCTTTGAGCTAAGTGAACACAAACTAAAATAAAACAACTAAACACAACAACAAAGCGTACTCCATTACAGAACCATATAGCATTACTCTATATGCTCAATAATCTTAACACCTTCAATAACCTAGTACACATAATTAACAACAATAGCAAGTCTAAGTGTCAAACTGATAGCAGACGCACTCCCACCCATTTATGTGTTATGTAAGTGCTATGCTAATACATGGTATATGCACTGGTATTAGTATCTTAGCCCAGCTTAGCTTTCACCCGATTGGTTGACGAAATCTAAGCATCTACACATGTAACTTAGGAACTTAGCCAAAAACCTAGCAAAAGGCTACATTAAATAGCTAACGCAACCTATTTACTACTCTTCAATAGTAGGAATTTATTAAGTAATGCAATTCTATATGCTCGAAAACCCAGCCTAGCAAAATCTAAGTTTTAGAGAGCTTAATCTATAGGTCCTTTTTGTGTCATGTTGTATATGCTGTTATATAGCATATTTAGCCAAAACAAGTACGAATTCCAATCATACCTTCTAAACTCCATGTTTTGATAAAAATAAAATGTCATTTTGAGTTGAAACTAGTTGCTCAAATACTGTGGTTTAACAATGCTAAAAATAAATAAAATTGAATAAAGACCATAAATCATTAATTTACATTACAATCACACTTATTTCTATCATAATGTGTCTCTCATATCGTGTATTTTGTTAATTTTGCGTTTTATCTATGTAGTTGTATTTTTTATCATACTAACTTGGTATCAAAATCAAACAATTTCTTTCTCTTTAGGAAGACTGGAGAGTAATTATACCTTTATGGAAAACACTAAGAGTAACTTAAGCATTGCTACCACCAATGCTACTACTACTCCTACAAGCACATCTTAGATAGTTAGCTTCAACCATGATACATCTTTTAGAACCTTTAGTACTAGTGAAGTAGACTACCTATATGAAATATCCTACTTTAGACCACAAAGGACATTTTTGTCCATTAAATCTCTCATTAGATCTCAATCAAAGGAAGTCAAGAAATACATTCAATCCACTAGGTTTGACTAGTGCCTCATCCCAATAGGCTATGAGGAACAATTTATTTTTCTATAGATTCCTTTGGAGCTACCTAAGTAATGGTTAGTTGAAAAGTATATACACATCCACTTTAGAGTTATGAGGTTACACTAACCTTCCACGGCCAAAAAAAGTCTCCTAATAGTAGCTAAGATGGTACTACTGGACGTAAGATACATGAAGTACTAGCAGACATGCATTACTACTCTCCAGTTGACTCTTAGTGCTAGAACAATGTTTGTAATATTATTCCTTAACTATAACCTACCGTTACAAGACTAAAGATTATTGAGTGCCTTGAAAGTCTAGGTCCAAATAATTGGAGCACCTTTAACTCCATATATTTACTTTTGGTCATGGATTCTTCATACGTCCCTACATGTGTCTATGCACCAAAGCAGCTCTTGAGAAACGAGCTTCTTACCCTCTTTCCAAAGATGTAGGTAACAAGTTTTGAAAAGCTAGCACTTAGCATAGTCTCGATACCATCTACAAAGCTTACCATTGTACGCAAGAATGATGGAGCTGTAACTATTAGCTTCATAACACACTAGGAGCAACAAATGCATACTCTTATAGGCTTTCTAACCATGTTCATGGTCCTTCTAACGGAGAGCTATCAAGCCTTGAAGCCAAATAAAATGCTTCAAAAAATCATCAAGCAATTTACTAGTGAAGGCAAGCCAATATATTATTTTAATGATTCATTCAATAAACATGAGTATTTTGATGCTGCTTGCATATGTGATGATTGTTATGTTAAGAAGCATTTCCTTGACAATCTTGACAATGAATCATCTAATGAGAAAGGAAGGAAAAAAAAAGGCTTAAACTCCATATATTAGAGAAGATAACAAAAGTCCATCCTATTATTTCCCATCCTAGAGAATTTGGTTGGTTTAACACTTGGGAAGTTGAAACTTTATCATCCTTTTTTACTTTTGGAATTAAAGGTGCTCTAGCTTTTTAGACTTGGACTTTTGAGGCATTCCATAATCTTAGGTCTTGTAATGGTAGGTTATAGTTAAGAAACAATGTTATAAACACTGTTTAAGCACTAAGAGTCATCTAGATAGTATGAATGCATGCTTACTGGTACTTTATGTGTCTTATGTCTAGCAGTGTTATCTTAGCTACTATTGGGAGACATTTTTTAGTCATGGAAGATTAGTGCTAACTTGATGGATTGCGGACCTCTAGACCCCTTACTCGTGCTTGTCTCCTATGCTTATAATCTCTCGTGAGGAGGATACTCTTACGTTAGCCTACTGAGAACGAGCTCTTATGTATAGAAGAGTCATGGGTGAACTCTTTAAGATCTTAACTTGAACGTACCCTAATTTGTTTTGAATCTTATCTAGTCGCCAATGCCTTAAGTGCTAAAGCTAACCTGCCAAGTGGTGAGATCAAGTTTACCTCAATTGAGCTCTACTCTTCTAATCTATAGTCATGACAAGTGCCGAGGCCGACTTGTTGAGTACCGAAACCGAGTCCCCTACATGTCGAGCTCTACTCATTTGGCCTACCAAATAGCAGTAGCCTTTATTTGCCTCGGCAACTCTAAGTACCTTTCATTAGTAGTAGCTACAGCTTCAATACAACTTAATTAGTACACCCTAAGATTCCCCAATACGAACCTATTGATAGGTTACCACTTGTCCGTTACTTTCTGGCATTTGTATTATATTCCTTTCATCATTTGTCATATTTACCTTTTTCCATACATATTAGGAGTTCCTTTCTTCATTGTCTTTTTATGTAATTTTCCTTATTTGTATTGTTGTCTTAAAAGACTTACTATAAATAGTCATTTTACTATAGCCACAATCATCATATACCTTACACTTAATAAATAATTTTATTCTTGTGATATATCTCTCTCCAAGTACACTTTCTCCTACACTTTTATTTAATTTTGCCAAATAGCTTAAGATTAGTGACGAGTGAATCTTAATATTAGTTTGTGAGTCATCTCAAGCGAAGTGTTAAGTTATGTCATGTTTGTTGGTGCATTATATCCTCCAAGCAACTTTACATAAGCTACTATGTTTGTTGACCCCGTCCATCTTCATTTTCTTTGATATCTCAAAAGATCCACGTGGTTACTACTCCCTAGGTAATCCATAGTGATTATTAAGCTCTTAAGTATATCATATAATTTCAGTATCAAAGCACATCACAACCTTGCAACTCCAAAGCGGACGTGTGTATACTTTACCATTGCTTAGGTAGCTTTGGAGATATCTGTGGAAAAATAAATTAGTCTTCATCACCTACTAAGATGAGGCATTAGTTAGACCTAATAGATTGAATGTACTCCTTGACTTCCTTTGATTGTCGTCTGATGAGAGGTCTGATGGAGAAAAATGTCCTTTATGGTCTAATAAATCTAGAGTAAGGATTAACCATGTAAAGAGAGGTATTGTTTATCTTTTGATCTTCACTAAAGTAACATACTTCATTAAGGTAGCCTATTTTATTGGTACTAAAAGTCTTAAAATGTATATCATGGTTGAAGCTAGCTATTTGAGATGCACTCGTACGAGTCGTAGTAGCAATGGCAATAGCAAAGTTTAAGTTACTCTTAGTGTTGTCCATGAAGGTTCAATTACTCTCCCCTCCTCTTAAGGAAAATAAATTATTATCTTTGACACTAAGTGGAGCTCGTTTGGCAAGACTCAATGTGATTCCATAATAGAAGAGAAGAACATATAGATTATACGTACAAGTGCTAACTAAGTTACTAATTTAACACTGTACCTTCCCTTTACCTGGTAACTTTTTTTGGTGTTAAGTTAATTAGTATTCGAAATAGATATAAAATTTACCTAATAAAGAAAAAAAATTTAATGATTCATCACATACTTCATGAGTATTAAAAAACGCTTTTAAAATCGATGCCTTCGATACCAGATTTCTCTCAACATTTACAAGGTGCTATAATTTCTTTTAAACATTTACGAGACATTGCAATTTTGTCTTTCTTACTTTAATGTTTTAATGAGTAAAATATCTCGTATATTTTTTTAAAAAATTATGAAATGTCTCTATTGTTAATAAAAAAATTTCCATCTTTGATTGATTTCATAAGGGTTAAATAAAATTGCTATTCCTCCTCAATAGACATAATTTTGCATTTGGTTGGCAGAATGAATTTTTCTTTTGGGCTAAGGGCTAATAGAATGACTATTGTAAAGGAATTGCTATTATTAAGAAACAAGGAATTATTACTCTTTCATAGGAACAAAAGAAGAGCTATTGGGGCTTGGTTAATCTACCCATAAATCTATACTAGAGCAAGAAAAACTCATAACCTTATTTACTATAGTAGCCAAATTATTAATCCAATACTACATCTTTAAACGGCCTCCTTGCTTAGAACAATGGCTTACTAAGAATTAGTAGTTTGGTTGTTTTATAGTTTCAAATGAGTTATATGTTCTTTTTCAGATCATTAGATTCATTTTTTATTTATGGGATCCTTATACAAGGTAAGTATAAGGCATACCATGAATCTCAAAAGAAAAAACCAATCATTTAAACAATTTCTTTCTTATGGAATTTAGGGAGAGAGATGGGAAGTTTAGGAAGTCATAGAGATAAAAAAACATGAGGTTTCTCTTTTTTCCTTTTTTTTTTTTAAATATTTGTGGTAATTTGCCTTCATATTACATTTTCCTCCCTTCTTATAAGAGAATGGAGACATAAACAGACATGAGATTATCAAACATGTGACAAATATAAAGATTGACAAGATTTTTAATAATTAGTAAACAAAGTCTACTAGATACACATTTAACAAGACAGTAAAAATAAAGTTACCAACAAATCATTAGGCTACTACTAGTAAAGCTAATAGCAGAATCACTTTTAATGATATCATGGACTTAAGTACCATGATTGGGGATACAATCGAGTCAAGTTAAATAAGTCTAATATTAAACTTAAGCTTAAACTCGACTTAAAAACTCAAAGGTTGAGCTTAGCTTAGGTTTAGAGTTTGAGATATATATATATATATATATGGCAAACTCAAGTTCGACTTGATTAGCTCAATCAAACTCAAATTTTTTAATAAATTTTTCCTAAATAAACTCACTTATATTTAAATAATTAAAAATTATACTAAACTCAATTGACTAAATTCGTGAGTCTTACAAGTTTAATATTTTAAAACTTAGCGTTAACTGGATTTGCTATTCAAGTAACTTAAGCTCTAGTTAGACTTAATTATTACCAAATCACATTTGAGTAAAACTTAAATCGAACTCTAGTGATTTGTAAACCTGCTTGATTTATTCACACCCTTAACAATGATATTAGTTTTCCTTTTACCATGGCTAAATTCATCAATAGAGTAACCTTACTTGTTCCTTTAGAAGCTACCACTACTTCCTTAAGATTGGTGAACATCATTGGATTGATGTCTTTTAGTGCAGCAAGGTTCTCAAGAACCATGTTAGTAAACATCTCGATGCACATATAATTCCTTAACTTGATGACTCTAAATCATCTCTTTACTTTCAATTGCAATGTTACTTGATCTTCTTCCCTTAATAAAATCTTATGGAGTGTGCTAATTTGTTTCTCATTGAAAAACTCTAGGAAATACTTTTTATCAAGTAATAATTATAGAATTTGATGATTGAAATGGGAAATACTTAAATGTCACATTTGGTTAACTCCATAAATATAAAATAATACAGTTATTCTTTTCCTATAATCTTTTATGGTTTCAACACTTTGCGTCGATTATAAGAACCTTAGTTATACTCATATAGGACAAATAATTAGTCACTATAATTAATCTAACCCTATGCTTAAGCTTGAACTTTTTGTTTTGTTGATAGATGCCTTTACTTTAGTTCTTGGTCTTCTACTAATAAGCAATTTCAATTTCCTAAGCACTCTTCATGATGTTATAATTGCCACAAATATCTCTATTGAATTGCTCCACTTTCTTCTAAACTTATATACCCTCCTTTCCATTAAGCTCTCCACATAAATAGTTTTTCCCCTATTTAAACCAATACCCTTTGGTTAGACAAAAGTAAAAACAACTCTTAGTATAATTTAAGGACCTTATTCATTTTGAATACATGACCTTAATGATGGTAAAATCATTGTCGCATAATTGGACAAGGAATTCAAATACCTATTCAATTTTGCACACACTATTTCATTAGGGAAATTCCGATGCCCAGTCCTCCTATATCATTGAAATGAAAACTTCATTATCACATGCTATACCGACTTAACTAAATATGCATGTGTTTATGTGTGTATATAGTGTGTATACGTATGTAGATAATCATACTAGCGTAGTAAAGAGTTATCATCAAGGCATTTAGAACTTATTAGGCATTTTTACTTAAGAGGGTTCCTTTGTGCCAATTCACCAAAGTTTCTTTATGTATATTTGCAACCAAACAATCTAAAAATGCATGGAGATTTCTCATATGCACAAGGCCATTTTAGAATGTACCCTAATAACAATTAATAAGGAAATCCTTTTACACCATGATGCATTAAATAACTAGGTTTTATATTAACAATACATATTGTACGATATTACTTGTGTAAAGGCTTGTTCTCCCAATGTCATGCCATGCTTACAAAATAAGAAGACATTTTCTAAATGTCTCTTTATGGGAAATAAGTAGAATCTGATATGATTTCATTAACACATGAACATGAGATGAGTGTAGTCTTGATTATGGTTATCTAGAAAACATATGATTAAGTAGGTCTTCTACTCAAATCATTCAATTTTTTGAAATCAATTTAGAATTTCTACAGGAAAGATATGGGTAGGCCACAACATAATTAATTTTGACAAAGAATTGATAGAAGAGGCCTTTAATGACATCAATGAAGAAGCACCGGAACCACTTGACATTATTGACACTATGGATTTAGCCAAGAGATATAAAGAAGAAGTTGGCGATATTAAGGTACGTACTTTTCCAAAACCAAATTTAGAATTATATACTTTCACTTCACTATAGCTTTCATTATAGGGTTTGATAATATTGTTATAGTGTTTCTTAGCAATATTCGTAAGCAAAGAACACCGTTTCCTATAATGGTTGATAGCAAAAAATATAGGATGACATGATGCAACGAGTTCATAAATTATACATTTTCCTTTTTAGCTTAAAGCTTATAATCATGTTTGTTATGTATAATAACAAAGGAATTAAATATTTGAATGTATAGAAAATATTACAAGATATCGATATAAATTGTATGGTTTAAAATTATTTAAGTAAAAATAATATCTAGATCATATTTGCATCCTCTTCATTTACAAACCTATGTTACCATCATTGCCGTTATACCCTTTCACTCTAGAAGGGTACCCTACTAAAGAAAGTGATCAACGTAATACAATAACAAAGACAAGAGGAAGTAAAACTCTACTAAAGAGAAAATACAATAATTTACAAAAAGAGGGTCACTTAAACCTCAACACTAAATACACCTAAACTCACGATCTAAGATAGTCATAAATAATTTTCAATGGGAACCAATGTAGATTGTTGTTGTGTATGATTTGAAGGAATATTTGATCACTTATTTATAAGAAATAAGTCTTGGTCATTGAGCATAAATCTACAACTAATAATTAAACTTAGTGGTCAAGCAAATTGGATGGTATATATGGAATTCCATGATAACCAAGTTTTAAGCTTTGAGAAAAATTCTAGAAGATGAAAAACTTAGCCTCTAAGTTCAACTATATAGCATAAGTTTGAGTCATATCACAAATTTCCATCTTAGCTTAAACTTCTAATAAAAGCTAATTTTGCTCTATCTTTTCAACATAGCGTGATTAGGGTGACAAGTGCAAATACAAATCAAATATAAATAATGCATAAACTTGATTACTAGAATAGAATTTGTTAACATGTTAGTTAGATTGTCTTTTGTACCGATCTTTTTCATTGCAAAGTTACCTTAAGAAATCACATTAAGAAAAAAGTGATACCTAATGTCAATTTGTTTCATTTTTCCATGAAACATTTAATCTTTAGTCAAATGTATTGCAATTTGACTATCATAAAAGACGACTATAGGTACTAAATCCAAATTAAGGTTATTACCATATATGTATCACAATCAAATGGTCTTCTTGAGTGCCTCAGTCATTGCCTTATATTCTACCTTAGTTGTAAACAATGGAATTATAGCATGTATGGTTGACTTCTAACTTATAGCACAATTAGCCAAGCAAAACCTAAAACCAATAAGTGATCTCCTTTTATTGAGATCATCAGCATAATTTGAGTCAACATAATCAACGAAGCTTCCACTACCTTTTCCAAATTCTAAGGATGCACTAACTGAATCTCGTAAATTTTAAGAATCTATGTTATAGCATACTATTGTATTTTACCAAGGTTTGCCATGTATCTACTAACTACACTAATAGCATATATAATGTCTAGACATGTACACGCCTTGGTACACATCATATTACCTATTATACTTTCATAAGGAATATTTACCACATCTCTAATCTCTTCATTTGTTTAAGGAGATAAGGTAGTTGTTGGAAGCTTAAAGTGAGTAGCTAGTGGAGTATCAACAAATTTAGTGTTTTTTTTATTTATCCCAAAATGCTCTAAAATATTTTCAACATAGTTTTTTTAAGTAAAAAATATTGTACTACCTTCTTATCTCTTTAGTAAAGGTGGACACGGTTTAGTTTAATACGGTTTACCCCTCTTCCTGCCTCTTCCTTATTAAACCAAACCTAATAAAACGATTCATTTTTTTTTTTTCAAAAAGTTGAATCTAAGTGTACAATTCAGTTCATAATTTTTTCAAACGTAAAAAAACAGTTTGGTATAGTTTGAACCATTGCTAAATTATTAAATTTGCCCTATGGTATGGTTCATAATCAAGCTCCAGATGCTTTATTCTATTGAGTTCTTAATAATAGTTAAATTAGTTTTATCATGATTTGGCATTTTATTAATGAAAATTCATCTAGAAGTTAGAACTCAAGCAACGAAAACCAAATATTAAAAGGGCATAAGAATACATAATGAGCATATTAATTGAGCATTATACCACTTCTTACAACACTGATAGCACCATAAGATACAAATCATAAATTTTAATAACCAGATCGTTCAAATAAGTAGATCGTCTTTAGATATAAACAAGCACTAAATAAGAAGTTCATTATTTCTTATTGGTAATGAATTGAATTTTGCTTCAATGTTTTGAGATTCTAATTTCCAAAAAAAAAAAAAATGTTTAACGTAAACATTTCATACAACAATCATGTTATGCAAAGATATATACAATACTGTAATATATAGTGTTGAAATAATTAATCATTTCACTCCATAATTATTGATTAAATTGGTAATTGTTAGCTTGAAATAACAACTATTTACATATTCACTCCTAAAGTACTTCCTCAATAAAATATCAACATGATTATCTTTGTCATGGTATTTACTCTTACCTTTAAAGCATCATGGGCAAGGCCTCTGAGAAAGTGGGTACGATCAATACTGACCATAGAAGAGATATTTATCACAAATCCGCCTTGCTTAGCATCACGCATGTGAATGCACACAAACTTTGACACCGACCATGTTCCTAGCTTAGTCTTATTAATAGTTAATTAAACTAGTTCTTATTCTCTTGATAGTTAATCGATTTGGTTCTATTTGAATCGATCGATTCAATGGGTTCTTAGATCTGAATTGTGAATTGGTTGTACTAGATCGAAATGAACCATGAATTGAGTCAATCGTAAAGAGAGTCAATTGTAAAAAGAATCGATTTTTCGATTCATTTTGGTTTGGTTTGTAGTTTGGTTCACAGTTTTGCAATTTTTTGCCTAACCTTGTACTCTAAATCTCCATGCCAAGAATTTTATTTGCTTCTCCTAGATTTTTCATCTCAAATTCATATTTCAACAATGCCTTCAACTAGTTGACTTTATAGGTACTTCTTGTAGCAATGAGCATATCATTCACATATTAGAGCAAATAAATAAAAGAACCATTAGATAATTTTCCAAAATAAACATGGCTATCGTATACGCTCATTGAATAGCCATGAACAATCATGTGTAAGAACATTTATACCATTATATGGGAGATTGTTTTAAGCCATGAAGGGATTTCTTTAATAAGCATATATGGCCTTACTTGCCTTCAACAATAAAACACTTAGGTTGTTACATATAAATTTCCCCCTCTAAGTCACCATGTAGAAAAGCAATTTTAACATCCAATTGCTATTGCTTTAATTCCTAGCTACTAATGCGAGGAAAACTTAAATGGATAGTGCTTTACTATAATGAGAAAATATCTCTAAAATCCACGTTTGGTACATGAATGTATCCTTTGCAACTAAGCAAACCTTGAACCTAACTCTTTCATTTGCTAAAAAGGACTCCTTTTTTAAGACTCACCTAAAACTAATAACCCTTTTCCCTTATGGTAGTTTAATTATTTCCTGAATCCCATTATTGTATAAAGACTCAATTTCTTCTTGCATTACCACCATCCATATTTTTTAATAGGTATTAGAAATAGCTTTTGAAAATTTGGATGGTTCAGCATTTCTATTAATCTTATCTACTATTGATAAGGCTCAAGAGACTAACTCAATATAATCAACATACCTAGGTGGTAGCCTAATCTCTTTTCGTCTCTTGCCTTTAACTATATTATAAGGAACATTTTGCAGAGTTTGCTTAGCTCCACTTGAATTAGATGGGCCATCTGATTGAGAGGTTTCTAAAGTAGCTTCTTTATCACTTTTGGTTCTAGTTTCTCTAAAATGTTTTCTACTAACTTTAAATTGAGCATTAATCGCTCATCAAAAGTTACATCTCCACTAGTAACAACTTTTGGTGTCTTAGGGAGACTACAACTTATACCCTTTCACTCTAGAAGGGTACCTCATAAAAATGCATTTTTTAGCACATGGCTCTAACTTACCAACATTAATATGCATGTGTGCTAGACAACCAAAAAAATTTAAGACAAGAGTAATCGACAAGATTATAAGACTGAATTTCCTCTAAACCTTATAGCTAAGTGGGACTGATGGAGATCAATTCACTAATTAGCCTGTCATTAATGCAGCTTTGGCCTAGAATTCCTTTGTCAAACCAACACTCAAGAGTAAGCATTGCACTTTCTCTATGAGGGTCTTGTTCATGCTCTCTACAACTTTATTTTGTTAAGGTATATTTAGTGTCGAAGTATCCCATTATTATTGTAGAATTCATTGAACTTTTTGCTAAAAAATACTAAGT
Source organism: Lumnitzera littorea (assembly GCA_024138015.1). Lineage (NCBI taxonomy): Eukaryota > Viridiplantae > Streptophyta > Magnoliopsida > Myrtales > Combretaceae > Lumnitzera > Lumnitzera littorea. The sequence goes on from JAMXBB010000002.1 coordinate 49,504,335, forward strand.
TATTGTCTATTCTAGGCCACTTAATTGGCTTCCTTACCTACTTTTCAGTCAAAGTTTTCCATAGCCTAAAAATGTGAAAACTTGATCCTTATGTTTTAAAAAATAAACCTAGAATTTTCTTGAAAAGTCACGAATAAAGGTTAGCATGTTTTTAGCATTATCTTTTAAAGTAACATAAAGACCATAGAGGTTTGAATGAGTATAATCTAGAGTACCTTTGGTCCTGCTAGTACCTATGCTAAAGTTAATTTGTAAGATACAATGCTCACATAACTCCATTCTTCTTGTACATTAACCTCATAATAAACCTGTTTTACTTAATAAGGACATACCTTTCTCATCGATAAATCTATGTCTTGTCTCATATGTCACAGTTTAATGATGTCCATGTCAGTGAATGATGAACTTATAGTAGTAGAACCTGCAACCATAAGTGATGTTGGTGAATTTTGGGATCAAGGAAAGTCTTGCAAAAGAGAATGAAATGTTTGGTACCGGGGCCAGTTTGGTGCAGCCACTCCGATGCCTAAGCTAGTGAGGTGACTTTATATAAAAAGTATGTGAGTGAAATGTTAGAGTGAGTGAAATGTTAGAGAGATCTTACGGAGTTTTCTTTCCTATATTTATAGTTAGCTGTAATGTCTAAGGTAGTTGTCGAAATAACTGTTAAGACACGTGAAAACTTCTTGATTTGACATCTTTCCTGATATGTAGGGAAAGCAGGCGGTTATATAATATAACTGTGCTTATGATAATTGTTCACACTATGTGGTTGAATTCAAACCAAGAATGGATTTAAGCTACTCGGCATAAATGTCATGTGTCATATTTCTAGAGTTATGCTTAGAGATTCAAATATTCAACTTATCGGTAGCCGAATAAACGAGTATACCAGATGGGCGAAAACTGACTATCAACAATAAGCCCTTGCAATAAGTATAGATTTTTAAAATTTATGGATTTCATTACAACTAAAGCACCTTTAATGTCCTTTATAATTCTATGCACTCATTAGCATCAAAAGTACGTAAAGAGGTGAGTTTCTTCTTTAAATTTGGAATATGGCAAACTTCAATAAGAGTTATCACAATGCCATCATGCATTTTAATCTAAATTGATCCTCAACCCACAACTTTATAAGTAGCATTGTTGCCTCTTAGTAAATCCCTCTAACATAAGATTCATATTTTGAAAACCAATCCTGATTGGGGCATATATCAAAGGAACAACTAAACTCCATGATGCACTCATCCTTGGATCTACAATTGGCATCAATAATGACTAAAAGATCCATATCAAACTCTTTTGTTATAATGCTAGCCTCAATAGATTTTCTTTTCTTATCATGTTCAGATTACTTATTCTTTGACTTGAAGAGATTGATCCTAATGTGCCCTTTCTTGTGATAATAATTATAGGTCAAATTCTTATGTTTGGATTTTGACCTTAACCTTGACCTTGACATCGCTTTGTTATTGCTTAAAGCCTTCTCTTTTAGCCTTCCTCTCATAACCAATCCTTATGAGGAATATCATTGTTGTTGCTATTAGATAACTCATTATCAAAGAAATATTTACTTATAATGTAGATTTAACACCTATTAAAGTAACATTTATCTTATCATAGATTAGGTTTCTCTAAAGTGTATGTATGAGGGTGGTAAGAACTTAAGGATGGTAAGGGACACAACAACTTGAGGGCTTCATCTTCATAACTAATTTCAATACCTACATTTTTAAAATCCAAAATAATGGATATAATAATGTCAATGTGGGACTTAATAGATGTACCTTCCTCCTTTTGCAAGCTATAGAATTTAAGCTTCTCATGACACTTGCTATTGACGGATTTCTTCATGTAGAGCAGCTCTAGTTTGGCCCATAAGTCCACAACTATTTTCTCTTTGATAATCTCCTTCAAAACCCAAAATTAAATGGTTGACACAACTTTTTCATCCAATTCATTCTTTTTTTTTTTCTCCTCAACTAGAAAAATAGGCATTTTTGCCTTTCCCTATAAAGCCTTATGATATCCATGTTGTACTAAGATATCGTACATCTTAAGTTGCCATAAGACAAGGTTAGAATCATAATCATATTTCTTCATCTCAAATTTTGTTGCCCTTATAAATTTAACAACCAAATCTCAATTCTAATACCAATTTATCAAGCCCAAGGAAGGTTAGATGTGTTTATAATAAATAATGACAACTTAAAATATGAGAATGAGAACTAATAAGACAAGAGGAAGTAAAACTTTACAAAAGAGAAAGGTAATAATTTACAAGAAGAGAGGTCACTTAAAGCTAAACCCCAAATACAATTAAACTCACAATCTAACGGACACAAAAATAAATTTAGTGGAAACTAACGTGGATTATTGTTTTGTATGATTTTTTGTATGATACCTTGGAAGAATACGTAATGGTATATGTATAAGAAATAAGTCTTGGTCTTTAAGTAGAAATTTATAGTTGATAATTAAACTTGGTAGGTAAGGAAAGTTAGATGGTGTGGATAGACTTCCTTGATCACTAAATTTTAAACTTCTACAAAAATTCTAGAATAGAGAAAATTTGGCCTCCAAGTTCAACTACGTGGCATAAGCTTAAGCCACATTACACTTTGAGACAAATACATTCTTTGTATACAATACATATTGTAATGACTATGCTTAATTTACATCACTTAAAACATTATTTGCTCTATTTGTACTGTATAGGTAAATATATCCTTTCTATTAATTATTCTTAAAGATAACAAATATACAAACAAAGTTCTTCTTTTGTTCTTAAAATTGTTGAACTCAATTGTGTTGGTAAACACATGCAGATGGAAACCCTTACAAAATATTTTAAGCTCGGAGTGCAACAAATACACAGGTATGATTGTATTCTGAATGCTCATCCACTTTTGGTTGGATATAATGGAATTTTTACCTTAGTACGTGATACCAAAACCAATGATTAAAATCTAAATCTAAATTCAAGCTCAATTATCTTATTCTTTCTTAACTTCTCTAAATCATATGAGATAGGATCCTTGTTACAGCTAATATTAAAACCAATGATCAAAGTTTAGATTTAACCTCAATTTTCTTTTCCTTTCTTAACCCCTTTAAATGATGTGGGATATGACCCTTTGTTATTACTATAGCTACTACTATTTCTTTGAAGATCTCTGACCATAAGATAACATTTATTTTTCAGGAGCTTAGATGATGTTCGATTAAATCTCAAACTATTTCCATACTTAATCTCGGTAATTTCTTTACTTGAATTTGCTATATAATTAATTATATTGTAAGCAATTACAATGATTAAGCTTGATGGTTCTTATATTCTATCACATGTCCTAAAACCGAATTACATGATTAATCAACCACATATTTCTTCACACGGTAGGAATATATAAAACTTGAAACTGTTACTATATCTACATAATGTAACATATATATATATATATATATATATGTATGTATGTATAAACATAAGTAAATCCCTTTCATTCATAACAATTGTTATGATCCAAAAAAATATATAATATGTTATGTAGAGATTTATTAAGTTATTTAGATTGAATCAAATATCTATATTTCATTATTGTCTAATGCGGTTACATTGTTCTTGCTCCTATGTTGAAGGTTATAATCATGATAGTCATAAATTTCAATATTTTGAAGCTCATTTATGCTCAAAACATATCCCAACATGTGTAAGTTATATATAAAACCTAGTAAATGAATACTATGTGGAAAAACATATGTATGCCATACAGTACACCTGCTAAAACAAATATAGTAATCTATTGAATATAACAAACAACAAATACCTACCTAATTCATTATTACAAAGCAAAACAACAAACATAAATAAATCCATTATAATAACAAAATGCAATCCAAAAATTGGAACATAACAACCAAAAAATTCTAATTCCATTTCCTATTGTCAATTCAAAGACCAATATCTAATGCAATGACAAAGAACAAATAAAATTCATAGATATTGTGAACTAATATCCAAGACCATTTTGAATCCATAGATTTTAAGATTTAAGATCCAATAACCAACGTAACAAATCATCTTATACTAGTTTCATTACTCGTATAAGCCATTGGATAACTAATCTATTAGGACCGTTTATATTAGCATCTCATATCATTAGTGTAACTCAGTGACAATTTCTTTCTAGAAGACATAGCTCGTACAGTAGTACCTTACCTGATAGGAATGAACTCCCTAAACCAATCATACATATCCAAGTTAGAGGACTGTAAGGATTCACATGAAGGATACTAGCTTGAACCCCCATTTAGGATGAGGATTCCTATCCTAACTCCATCTTTTACACTATTATCGCACCAAGTACCGATCCTTCCTTAGTATCAGCGCCATTTCCGAGCTAGCAAGCGATCATGCCAACCCTCCAAACATGAATGCCAACCTCTTAAGCCTACCAACATCCAACCCTAGTCCAAGCCGACTAGAGTTAGACCTTTGTCAAAGTTGAGCTCTAAAGCTAACCAGAGTTAGGCCTTTGTTCAAGTCGAGCAATGAGATACCTAACTTAAAATGGGATTTGAACATTCTTAAGTGACCGAGCTATGACCTAAATCAGATCTAGTCTGCTCTAACTGTTGACTCTTTTGTTTACTTCATTCGAGTTATATTATAATCTAGACTACAAACTACCATACAACACGTATTTTCTACCACAACATTATAAAATGATTCTTTACTTTTTTCATACAAAATATTCCTTGTCCCTTTTACCCTTTTTCATATGTTTCATATATTCTATTTGTAAATTACCCTTTTGTCTTTTCATGTATGTATTGTAACCCTCTTAGGGTGAGTATATAAACCCTTATTTATTATACATAGACATTGTCACCTTTGCATTCTTGGATATTACAATTTCCTTTTTGAGAAACCTTAGTGTTCTTACTCTCTTAACTCTTATCTATTCTCTTTAATAAGGAGTAGTAACGAGTGATCCTATAGCTCAGACCGATGAGTCATATCCGGTGAATTGTAGGATGAATAGCATCAGTTGATGTGTCATATCCGATTGGTAGCTACCTGATGGATTTGCTAATCCTCTTTTGTTTTTCCTGTTGGTTCTTTTCTGTCGTGGTGCTCTTCCGTGTGTACGACCTCGAAAACACATCACCGGTCTTCATCTTCTCCTATCTTGATTCTAACTTTCTTAGTGATGCTTTGAATCATTTTTTAGGATCCTTTTATGGACACTATTTTGAAATAGTTTCTATTTTATTGCATATATAACATGTTGCGAACCATGACTAAGAACAAACAAGGTCGGTCGCTGAATGGGTTCAAGTTTGTAGAAAGCTCGAAAAAGGATTAATGAGGAAAGTGCGAAAGGGTAAAATGATGAATGAAACAGTAACCAAAACCTACGAACAGTTTCAGAGGATATGACACACCAATGGAACTTTTGAGGACTTACGGTACAATTCAATATGACGTACAAATTAGTCTAGTGAGGTTACTTACCATCTAACCTTGCTTAAGGAAAGGGATAAGAGTCATATTGAGAGTAAATAAATAGTGTTTACATAAGGAAGAAAAGTACTTAAAAGTGTATTAAGAATTGATCTGATATGATGCCTTTCTAGCTACAAGTACAAAGGTATTTATACCCATAAGTTAGGATAACTTGCTTAAAAAGGAAAAGATAAAAAGGACATTTCCTAAGGAAGTAATGTACAAGATATAAAAGAGTAAAAATGAATATACAAGAAAAACAATCATTGATGCAACAGATTTTGCACATGATATTGTACACGTGGCGATGCTACATTAGTGAGGTCGTTAAAAGATGCGGACAAAAAAGTATGTACAGATAGCTTGTCCAAACAGGGACGGCTTAGTTAGTTCGGAGTCTCTCTTTCTCGACAAGGAAGATGCCGAGTAATTAGTCGGCTTGAGTGCAAGAGAGTAATCATCAACTCGGCATATTATAGAAAAATGGGTGGTCATACGGCTCGGCATGAAGGGTGACTTTGCAAGGAAGTACTTAGCCTCAGTAGGGGTTGATTAGAACAAAAGGATTCGTCGTGTTAACCCCTCTAGTCCTTAGGCTTGGCTGTGGATCAGAGGTCCAGTAACCTGATTCCCATCATAACATCTGTTTGATTCTAAAAGAAATATGACTAGGTGCTTTTGAAACAAAAATGCCATGGGATTATAGTGAAGATTATCAAGACATGATTCCCTCAATTCACCATGCTCTCAAAGAATATGAGTAAGATTTTGGTAGAATGGAGGAAGAAGCATGGGTAGCTGGATATAGCCAAAACCCTGATGATGCTAATCCATCACCAGCATATGAACCTATCACTTTTGATATAGATTAAAATGGAATCTTGTTAGAAGAATATTATCAGCTTTAAGAGCATGCTCTGTATTATTCTCCTTATGTCTATATTTTTGTTTGTCATTATTGTCCTTAGTATGCTTATGTTTCTATTATTATTGTCCTTTGTCTTTAACTTAAGAATTATTGTCCTATAAAGCAAACTTTGTCTGCTACATGATTATAAAGGCATATGTCATATATGACACTAGTAATTTATATAAGGAGATCTCATGTAACAAAGAAGGTAGAATATAGCCTTTAGATTACCATAATAATATATCGTGTATTTTTTATTTCTTATGGCTTTCTAAATTCCCTTTTTATCTCCCTTAACTCTAATAAAAAGAAATTGTTTAGATTCCTAGTCTATCTTTGAATATTCAAAGTATGCTTTATACTTGCCTCTTATGGGGATCTTATATATCAGAAATGAATCACATAGATACACAAAGAACAAATGTAGTATTCTAGTATGTTCTTAGGCCAAAAGATAAGCTCAAGTGAGATGCTATTAAAGGCATGAGGACATGTAGGTGTATGTAGAACTAATTGAGGCTTAAGATTAGAAAGGATACTATAAATTGTTCTTCTTATTCATTCATATGAATTTGTATCTTGAGTATGAATGAGTCTCACCTAGTATTAGAGCTAAACAATTTCTCTTCTTTAGGACGAAGGGAGAGAATCTAATATCACGAAAAACCTAAACCCAGCTAACTTAAGTCAAACACTTCTAACCCATCCCATACTTCCATTACTCCTGCAATAGCCACCTTTAATCTAGATACCCACTTTAAATGATCTCATTCCGAAAAGATAGATTACCTTTATGAAGTATCTTATTTAGAAGATCAAGAGAAAATAAATGGAACTTTTTTTATCTTTAGTTAATCCATATTCAACCTATGCTAGGCCATAGAATCTTTGTTTAGATCTCTAATTAGTTTAAGTTTAATGTAGGTCAAATAATATATTTAATACTCCAAATTTGATCAATGTTCCATCAGAGTTTCACAATAGGAACAATTTGTGACCTTGCAAATACCTTTTAAGTTACTTAAGTAGTGGATGCCTTAAGGATATACCCATATCCACTTTAGAGTAATAAGATTGGTTTTGATATTGCATGGAAGGAAAAGGTTACCGATGGTAGCTAAAATAGCTCTTTTAGATACAAGATTTCTAAAGTACATGTATTAGTACCATCGAAACAACAATTAATGTTGGAATAGTATTTGAACATTGTATCCTAATTATAATCTTGCTCTAACAAACCCAAAGCTATTAGAAGCTCTCCAAGTCTAGATTCAAATTATTAGAGCACCTTTGAATCCAAAATCCATTATGGCAACTCTACACTATTAGATGGTGTATTAAGTTCAAAATCATTCTCTTGATTTATCTTTACCTAGAAAAGGTAATGAGGCTCTTATCATTTCAATGGATTTTAGTCGAACCCTTACAGTAGTCGATGCTTCAAAGTAAATGTCTAGAGCAAATCTCCTAAAGATACTCCTTATAACATAGGTGACTAGTTATGAAAAGTGCTATTATAATACAATGCCTATCTAATCAACTAATCTTACTTTTGTAAAAAAGAAAGATGGCTCTATAGTCATCCAGTTTGATAGGCCTCAAGATGAGGAAAAATCAAACTCATCTATTTTTCCAACCTTATTAATGATCTAGCCATCAAATGCTTACAAGGCTCTAAAGGCTGATAAGCAATTGTAGCAAATTGTCAAACATTTTGGCAGTTAAGGCAAACCTGTCTACTTTTTCAAAGATTCATTTAATGGTAATTGCTACTTTGATGAAAAGCACCAATGTGATAACTGTCATATGGCAAAAAATTTTCCCGATGATTCCTTAGTAGGATTCAATAAAAAGAAAAAAAAAATCGTATTCCTATTAAAAGAGGTACTAAAATGGTCATCTTACCATAAGATCTTTTGGAGAAGATTATGGAAAGTGGCAGTATATGGTTAGCTATGGAAATCCTCAAAAGAGCCCACCACCTACTGAGGCAAGAGAAGATAAGTCTCCTATATGAAAGTCAGACAAGGAGTAAAAAAAGAAATCCCCATATAACATTTACAAGAGGCTTAGTAATATTGACATTAAGCTAGATTCAAAGTAAGCTTTGACAAACTTAACTCCAAAACCTCTTAACTAGAGGATGAATAGGAGACATCAAGAATCACAGTTGAAGTGGATTCCAAAAGACCTATTGCCACTAAAGAAAAGAAGGGATGATGGAGCATCATCTTCAAAGCCAAAGATGAGTATTAGTGATTCTTCTTCAAAGTTGTTAGATTTTGAGGTTAAATAGTATGTTGATAAGGTTATTTAATAGTTCAATCAAAACCAACAATTAAATAGGAGTAATAATTCTCCTTTGTCAAAATCTAAAGGAAAGCCCCCACAAGACCCTTTCTTTATGATGCAACCTGTTAAGGAGGATAGTGAATTTCCACCTGTTAAAGAATACACAGTGGAAAATTATCACCACATCCCAAAAGTTAGAAATTGAAAAGAAAGAGACGCATTGGGCAATAAGAAAAAAGATTAGTATAACGAAAGTTGTATTAAATTGGTATACTGATAATGCCTTAGCCTAGAGTAAAATGCTGAGGAGGATAGCATCTAATGTTGAAAACATTCAACGATCGTTTTCTATTGTTGAAAAAAAGGTAGATAATTGTCTTAAAATGATCACCCTTCTTTAGAAGAGGCTTGAAGAAGTAAAAAAAGGATGTATCACAACCTGATATAAGTCTTCAAGAATATATCAACCAAAAGGAGTTAGAAATCAAGAAATTAAGAAATTAAATTGTGATGTTAGAAGCAAAGAAGAGAGGAATTTCATATATTCCAGCACTAGCCTCTATAGAATTTAATATATTTGTTGGGATTATTAAACCCAGAAAGACCTCAATTTCTTTTGTAAAGCCTTCAGAACTTCAAAAGAAAAGTCTATTTGAATTAAGAAAACAAGTAAGATAGATGGAGGCTTCTAGAAAAAAGAAAGGAAAGATAAAGAAAACATCTAGTTCAGAATAGAAGTTTGAGGATCTTTATGAAACCCAAAGATTAAGGGATGATGATGATGATGATGATGATGAGATGCCCAAGCATAGATCCAAAGTCTACATGGTAAAGCAGCAAGGCAATCTTGTAAAAGCCTTTCTTAAGGCATATCATGAGTGGACAATGCCCAAAGTTGCTATGGTTCATTTAGAGACCAAGCAAAGCAACAATACAACAATTGATTTGGAAAGTTATTGAGATGAAGATTAGAATAGTTCAATTCTAGATAGTTCAAATGATATGGATGGTTTAAATGCTATTATAACTTTAGATTCTAAGGATGAATATGAAGATATATCTAATTTCTCTAGTAAAGAAAGTACTATTGTAGCCAGCCCAACAAAACCTATTTTGATGGTTAGCAGCAGTGAAAGTTATGAGGATATAGAATTTGAAACTTTTGATCTAAGACCAAGTGCTTCCATAAGGACATCATCTAAGTCTAATGTGACATAAACATTAGATGATATTTGTTATTCAAAATGGTCAAAAGACTGCAAGAATTCCATTCTTGGATGTTAATAAGATATTTGGTATAACCTTCCCATGAAGAAATCTTGATAGAATTTGTTAGTAGATTTACTGGAGTTCTCAAGGATTGGTGAAATTTCATATCTGAAAAGACCAAATTTGTTTTTTGGGCCTGACAAACTTTAACCAGGCTATAAGAATATTTGTCTACTTTTATGTGAAGACCAAACAAATCCATGTGAGTGCTAAACGATTGCATGAAAGCTGGACCATGATGCCTTGGATGTTTGTTGTAATCTTACATTGTATAGCTTTTATAAGTCATTTAGCAAACTCCGTACCTATTGATCATATCTAGCAACATAATCCATAACATTTAGTATCTTGATATTTGTATAAAGTCCTCATAGAGGGCAGCACCAAAAAACTTAAACTAAGATTAAGATTTATTACAACATGGAATAGAAGGGGAAAGGGTTCAAATTAATTTAAGAGTTTTGCTTCCATCGCATCTATATCAGACTGCAACACCGAATCACCAACATATGTTAATAGCATGCTTAAGATGCCAATAGGGTAGAGAAGTATGAAAGCTTGATAAGTAGATTGTTATTTTGTTATAGGCCTTAAGAATAACTCTATCTTCCTACATGTTGCCTTGTCCTCCTTTAATAAGGAATTAGTATTAAAGGTGTTATTTTTATTGAGAAATACAGCCAGATATATTGAACCTTTAAAGCCCCTATGAACATTTTGTATGTTGAGTTCCATTAAGTTGGATAGCTAAGAGGTGGAACCTTTTAGGCATGACTAAATCTACATTACATTGCTTAAACTAGTTGTTCTTATATATAAGAGTATGTGTGCAATTTAATTGAAAAACACATTTAGACAATAGGCTTAGAAGCTCCTAAGATTTTAATTAAGTATACACATCATCAAATTTTAGATATGAGAGACACATCAAAGATGAAAGAATTCTCCATACAAATTAGAGACTAAATGATCTTCAATATTTTGATTGAAGTTATATTGTTGCAGGCATTGTCAAGTGAGATACTCAATACCTTTTGTATGCCATACTTATATTAGGTATCAAGTGAATTGCAGATAATAGTGAGATTCAAGCTGGTTTTCATAGAATAAGTAAACACAATAAAGTTTTCAAAAATTAGCTTAATTCACTTTTTCAAGTCACCTACTCCCTAAAAGTTGGATGCCCAATGACATAAAAAGAGATACCAATCATTGCCATTATTTTAATGAAGCTTTCACATTTATGTCCTTTATTGAACATGAGCACGTTGAAGGTATCAGATCCACCAGGAACATCGGTGTAATTGCTATGCTTATTCCTTTGAAACTGGATAACATTATGGCCTTACTTTTATCATCTTTAGCGTGTTGACTAAGGTGATTGATACCTTATCTAGGTTAATATAATATCGAGAAACCTTTATCCATTGCTTCTATTCTTTCTATGTTTCTCAGTCTCACTTAAGTCTACAATGCCTTAGTGATTAGAGCTATGCAAGTGAGACAGGTTATATAAGAACTATCCCTTTAACTTACAAAAACTAGGGTTGGGCTTAAAAATTTTGATTCGTTTAAATGTAGATTTTTTTAGCTTATCTTAGTTAACTTAATGGTAATAGCAAGTTAGCTTGCTAACCTACAAGAAAAAGATAAAATAAAGAGAAGAAATGGTTTACTCTTCATTTTAAGTTAAACTTGGATCTCTGCATGTTGTTTCTCGACAAGTCTATAAAATATGGATACAAATTGTTGCTCTATATTAATTACTCTTATGATGAATCCATGGTGATCTATTGGTATCCTATTATATGCATATAATGTTATGACTTGTATCTATTATAAACAACCTTTATATTACTATGTAGAGAATGATCTGCTTAAGGAGAAAACTCAAGATGTTCTCTATGAATATATAAGGAAGATGTATAGTTAATAAATGATTGATCTTTTATGTAGCTTTCTTTATGCCTTGAGTACCCACATATGTACCTTATAGAGGAAAAACAAAACCTAATGTTAGATCTATTATTAGTTATGCTAGATAAGGGAGAGAGCTCATTAGAAATCATTGAGTTTGGTAAAGTTTTTGTTTACTAAATGAAGCACAAGTATATATAGCAATGGCTAGATAATGGTGACCTTTGTTGCTAGAGAAAAGTTCACTAATCTTGGATGACACCGTTTATGGATGTTACCTCTATTGAATATTTTGATACATAAGAACTCAAGATGGACCTAACATTAAAAGCAGGATGAGCTTTTTTGTATACAGAAGTAGGTATATTAAACTCATCCATAGTAAGTTCACAAGTAAGACCATTAGGAAAAGCACATAAATTCAAAGATATTTAGTAATTACTTTAACAAAAGAAAAAAAAAAGGTGCATTTGGTTGTATTTTACATGAATAGAAGACTATAAAACTTTAGGAATAAAGATGATCTATTATAAACAGTTGGATATTTACAACATATATATTTTGTCAAGAACATCATAACTTAAAATATGTGAAATAAAATGTGTTTTACTCTTATGTAAAAAAAAAAAAAAACTGTTTTTGGTAAATTTTAATTTAAAATATAATATTTGCTTTGAATAGGTTTATCTTAAAATATTAAATTTTGTATAAAACATAGGTTGTCTCACTTAACTTATTAAATTATGTAAATAAGTCAATTATTTTAGGTTGGTCACTCACTTGCTTAACCCACCAACCTGCAATGGGGCATGTCAAATTGAAAATTCCAACCCGCATAATAAGTGGGCCAAAATGAGAAACCCATTTAACCTGTAGGTCAATGCGAGGTGGGCAAGTTGGCTCGATTAACCTACTTGCAAAACTTTATTGGTAATGGATGGGCACTTCTTGCTTGGTTGTGGTTTGATGATGTGATTATTATTGATTGGTAATGAAATGGTGTTTGAAGTGTTATGTGCTTTATCATTTGCCTTAGTGTATTTTGTATCATTATCCTTGAGTCTCAAGATGCTTACTTTAGGGGTAGTAAGCCTTGGCCTTGTAATGTGATTCATTGGGATGATAAATTGGTTGTTTGAGTTTAGGACTTAAGGTTGTAGATAATGGTAACAGGGTGCTTCATGAAATGTCTGTTCTTCCATGGAGCACATGTGCACTCTTGATTAGAGTGTTTGCACTTGATGAATAGATCTGACTTTTCTTATATGTCATTGAAAACATTATTTACTTGAATGTAATCTTCTATTATTTTTCTTTTTCATACATGTCTTCTATGACAAGAGGTAGAGTTTGTTGGATTTCTCTAATTGATACATCAATCACCTTTTGGTCCTTCAACTAATAGTTTCTTTCTATCCCTCTTGCAAAGGGTTCTGGGATAGAAGATGGAAACACTAGCTTCAACATATAATTAGCTCCAAGTTGACAAAATGATTTGACCATTTTCTTAAAGTGTTGATCCAAATCCTTTCTTTTGTATAAATAGTATTTTCTTTCATGAAACTCTTTCCTTTTAATCACTTTTAAATCTTCAAGATTCCCTATAAGAAATTGGTGTAAAATTCTTATGGCCTAATCAAAGTTTGTTATATCTAAGGAGAAAATTTGGTCTTATTTAGATACAAAATTCCATTAATTTTTTAGAATACTTGTAAACCTGCTAACAAATTCTATCAAGATTTCTCCATTGGAAGGTTATTTAAGTATCTTATTGACATCCAAGAGTAGAATTCTTGAAGACCTAGCCATTTTAAGCAAGGAATATCATCTATTGTGAATGATATATTGGACTTAGATGACCTCTTCTTGAAGACATTTGGGTAAGGATAAAAAGTTTTAGATTTTATATCTTTATACTCTTCATTGCTTTTGACTATCAAATTGGTTTTGTTTGGCGATTTGTATTAATGCTTTTTTTTTTATTAGAGAAATTAGGTACTTCCTTAGAACCTTCTACAGAATTTGGAATTAAAGTTCTACTTAAACTAGATTGTTCAATATATTTGATATGCCTTCTTCTAATTTGCTTCCTTCTTTATCCTTAAAGGTTTCTAAGTCTGTTGATCCATAGTTACTTTATCTAGTATCTATATGGGTTAAAGCAATCTTGGGTATATTTAGTTGTTGGTATGTGTTGAGAAAAAGTCTCATAGCATTATCTTGTTATTTTACCATGCACACTCTAGATCCGTGTTGTAAATAAGACATTCATCATCATGATCATCCTTCAAGCTCTAGGTCTTATAGAGATCTTTAAGCTTCTATTTTGTACTCGAGGTTTCCTTTATCTTTTTCCTTCTTTTTTTTTTTGGACGCTTCCATCTATCTTACTTATTCCCTTAATTCAAAGAGACTTTTCTTTTGAGGTTCTTAAGGCTTTGAAAGAGATATTGAGGTTTTTATAGGTTTAATAATCCCAACAAATATATCAGATGCTGTAGAGGTTGATGATGGGATGTATGGAATTCCCTTTTGTTTTGGCTTTAACATTTATATTTAGTTTCTTTATTTCTTGATCTCCAATTCTTTTTTGTTAATATATTCATGAAGACTCATACTTAGTTATAGTATAGCCCTTTTCACTTCTTCGAAGCTTTTTTTGGAGGAGAGTGATCATTTTAAGGCAATCATTTACCTTCTATTCTACAATAGATAATTGTTGTTGAATGTTCTTAGCATTGGATCCTATCCTCTTAAGTATTCTATTATAGGCTAAGGTATTGTCATTGTGCTAATTTAGTAGGGCTTCTACTATACTATTCTTTTTCTAATTGCCTAGTGCATCTCTTTTTATTGGATCTCTAACTTTAGGGCTGTGATTGTAGTTTTCCACTTCATACTCATTAGTTGGTGGAAAATCTTTGTCTTCTTTGGCAAGTGTTGCATTCTAAAGGAAGGGTCTTATGGTGTTTTTCCTTTAGATTGTAATTTTTTTTTTGGAATGCATCTCATTTATGATTCTACAATGCGGTGTCTTCTATTCATTCTCTTATTAAGTGATTTTGGAGTCAAATTTGTTTGAGCCTGCTTTGGATCTAGTCTTACTTCACTCCTACTATGCCTTTTGTAAACGTCATATAAGGATTCTTCTTTCTTGCCATGTTTCTTATTAAGTTTTTATTTAAGAGATTTATCATCTTTGTTACTGGTTGATTCTTTTAAGAGCTTTCATAATGAACCATGTACTGCTATTTTTTAGTCTTTATTAGGAGATCCTATAGTATAATCACCATCTTAGTACCTCTTACAATAGGAAAATGATTTTTTCTTCTTCTTTGATCCTTTTGGGGGATCACTTGGAAGATTTCTTGCTACATAACAGTATTCACATAATCGTTTTCATAAAAATTGCAGTAACCATTAAATGGATCCTTAAAGAAATATATAGGATTTTTGTTGTCACCAAAATGTCTAACAATTTGTTGCGGCCGCTTATAAGCTTCGGATGACTAGATCATGAATAAAGTAGGAAAGATGGATGATTTGAATTCTTCTCATTCATTTGAATTTGGATCTTATGTATAAATGAGGCCTATTTGGGAATTTATGAGAGGAGAAGAGATATGAGGGAATATGGTATGAGACTCATTGGTGTAGTGGAGAGAGCAAATTGGAGTAAATTATACATTTATGTGAAAGTTAGATTTTCAGAGGCAACGTTAGCATGTTGTTGCGTAATATGTTAACATAAGCATTAAAAATTCAAGAAAAATGTGTTTGTTGGGGCAATATTGACATATTACATGTTGCCATGCCAATGTTACCCACATTAGTAAAATAAATAAATAAATAAAAATAAAAGAAAAGAATTTGGTAAGGCGTTATGTTACATTTTGACACATAATATGTTAAAGTCTTGCTTAATATTAGCCTTTTGTAAAGCTACATGCTAACATTGGACTTCTAATTATTTACAAAATATTCCTGCTAAGTTTTGGGGTGCACTAGTATTGACATTTTGATGTATAACACGCCGGTGTTGATCTCTATACATGGAGGTAGAGGTACTAAAGTGTAATTCTCTTAGAGAGAAGAAGCGGCGAGAAAAATTCATTATGGACTTGATAGCTAACCAACCTAAAATATTATCTGAGTAAATCAAGAGTATACACTTCAAAAACAATAATTTTACCATTTGCTAGACTTAGGATATATTTATTAAACAAAATTTATACCCTAAATTTCGCTCGGTAAAAAGGAAATCACATGACCGATGTTAGGGTAATCTAGTACCATAAGTATTCCCTTCTACATGATTGACCTTCATTTCTGCCTTTAGAAAATTAACCATTTAATTTTTTTTTTTGGGTTCTCTTCTTAGTGTACTTCTTTTTGGTTTTTAAATTGTAAATACAAATTTGAATTTGATAATATATATTTTCTTGCATTTTTTATGGTTATATGTATCAAATGCAAAATACAAATTTGAATTTGATAATATGTATTTTCTTGCATTTTTTTTTATGCTTAACAATGTATCAAATGCATGCAAAAAGGATTGTAAACTTTCAAAATTAATAAATATAGGGGAAACTAGACCCATTTAAGGCATTTAAGCTACCTAGATATGGCATGCAAATAAATGTATGGTATAAGTACGATACTCAAAATTAATAGGCTCATAAGTAGGTGGCATGCTAAGCTTAATTACGAAAAAGGCACAAATATACAATTGTTAAGAGATAGACATAACCCATTTAGCACCCTCAGTTACCTCATGGGGGGTAGAGAGACCTATACCTTCTCATTGTTTTCTTTAATAATTTCCCTTTTCCTAATATTAATTATTTCAAAACTAATAATATGTTGATTATTTTCGACATGCAAAACATTCATATTAGATATAAATCTATGCTACAAATGATCTTGATGGAGACATTTCAATTACTAAAGTTGAAGCGAGGATTTTTAGCTATTGTCGAGCTATAATATCGAGAAAATGAACGATTTTCGCTTAGTAAAAGTGATATTGTTACTTTCAATTATTAGTAAATTTTAGCGACAAGTAATGGTAAGAGGTAATTGGTGTGGTTGATTTTTATTTTTATTTTTATTTTTATGCTAATGCTGGTGTCATGGATAAATCCTTAAAATAGGAGATGTAACATAGTTATAAGAAAACTTCAATCCTAAGGAATTTTGAGTTTCTTAAGATATCTCTTAAAAAAAAATTTAAAGAACTTTCCTTTTAAGGATCTTAAGAACCATGCATTGTGAGATGCAACATTTTTTTTTTTGTTTTTCTAGATAACACTGTATACAATAGCTTTTCAAAAGTAAGGAGGGAAAGCAAAAAAGAAAAATAAATAAAGAATTAGTCCTTAATAGAGACCGATCCTTTCTTATGGAACCAACTTAATCCGATAGGGAGAGTTTTACGATCAAGCATACAATAACAAAGATGGCTTAAAACAAAACTTAATGCATACAAAACCAGCTAACACCTAAGATCAGCTATAATGCTAAGGACTACATTTAACATTCTTAAATGTCACATCAACATATTAACGAACTTTTTCACCTAAGAACCTGTTTGCTTTATCCCTAAGTTCCTTCATGAAAGTTTCTTAGTTAATTTTTACATTATCTCATGAGACTTATAGTTGAGAAATCAAACATTTATTAGTAGTAGTAGTAGTAAAAAAAAAAAAAAAAGGAAGGAAAAGAAAGACCAATGATGATAAAAGTTCAAGGTTCTTAGTAGATGATTGAACTCTTGAGAACTCCATCGTTATTGTAGGAGGACCCTAACAAAGGATCCTTCCTCCTTGAAAGTTGGTCAAGCATTTAGTTAATAATGATCCAATAGAATTAACTAAATTTCTTCAATATAAGAGAATAAAATTTATTAACCATAATAGGATAATATTTTAGAGCAATGTTAACATATCCTCAATTTGATAGTTTAATTCAACATTCTTCATGATTCAAACTAAAATTTTCAAACAAACTTAACCAGCTGTCCTTTGCCTTAAAATGTTGCTCTTCATAATTTGAAAAGACAAAATGAAGCGGAAAAACCTGAAAGGTGAGTATATAAGTTGAAAAAATGATAAGACACTTGTACTTCAATTGCATAAACATTAGTTTATTATTGAGATGGATCAAGTTTAATTAATTTCTCCTCCCTTACATATTGTAATGTATAATACAAAAAAAAAAAAAAAAGAAGAAAGCTTAATAAGTTTGTTCTTCCCATTACTTAAAAGATGAATTACAATCTTTAGTTAAGGAAGTTCTTATTTGCTTAATCCACAGGATTACAAACTCTCAAGCATACTTAAAAAGGTGGCAAGAGATTGCAATTCAATGTTCTTAGAGCCCAGGGAAGTTTCAACTTCTTCTATTCGAATCAAGCCTTTTTTTAACATTCCATTTGATCAAGTGGACTTAATGCATAACAATTTTCCTCTTGAACTTTCTTGCACATGCTTGAATGTAAGATTTGGGATGGAATTTAAATATGTGAATGACAATGGCCTACCACTTTTGAGCTTTGTGGTGGATGCACCACAGGAGTTGTGTAGGGTGCTTGAGGAGTGTGACAAAAAGGCTAAAAGACGATGGTTTGCCATTTCTGGTGGTCGATCCAAATGGAGAGAAGTTATAGAAAGAAAAGGATATCGTCCTACAATAAGATTACGGTAAGTGAGACTAGAGATGTTTGGTATTATTTTCAATCTATTATCATTATTTCATTAGATAATTTATTAGACTTATTGGAATTTTTAATTGCTAATTACTGGCTTTCAATTCGGTTGTGTTAGACAATTGATCTTAATTTCCTTCCTCTAATGATAAGGCATTATATATTCAAGATCTAATAATTTATTAAACATTACCTTATTTTCCTTTTATCTTTCTTTCTTCTCATGTTTAATATATGAATGCAAGAAGCCTCAAATTTTTTTATTTTACCTTTCAATATACCTATTATGAAAGCATATGTTGAGTACATACTAGGTCTATAAAAATACTTTGACACAATTTTGTTTCCTATTTCCCTTATTTGGATGCCTATAAGGCCATTCTCACAACATAATATTTATGGATATTCTCATCTCATATGATTATATTTACCTTTTCTTTTGCCAAAAATATATTATTTTCATTAAGAGTTGTTTCTTTAAGAGACTGAAGAGTTATTTAATTCCAAGATTAATTATACATTTACTAAAAATTAAGTATATATAGAAAATAATATAATAGTTACTATTTTGATGCTATGGAGAATTTTATATTTAATTCTTTTGCATTTGTCTTATCAAAAGCAAGTAAAGCATTCCTCTAATATGGTGCCAATTTCTATGGTAATAAATAAAGTACAAGTTTCAAATCTTAAAATGTGGAAAATGTTTGTTGAAACGAAATTAATTGGAAAGTAAAACCACCAATAACATGGTAAGAATTGTATTGTTTGACCTTGTATTGAAAAAGAGAAAAGGGTCTTAGACTTAAAAAAATTTAAATTCATTACAATTTCACAATAAGTATCTTGTATGCCTATTACTAAATAATGAATAAACAGAACGAAACAGTCATGGAATGCCTCTAAACAAATCCTAGTGCAATATTTAGTTATTTAATATATACTTTTTTTTTTAATCTTGATGAGCACTTACTTTCTCTATATTTCACATTCCTTGTTTATTATCATCTAGCAGTCGATAAATGCTGTTGCACGAAAAATATGGATCCATTAGATTTTGAGTATATGATACATTAAGGAACGAAACTGAATCATTAGTGCCCCTTAAAGAATAATGAACTATTAATTTTTTTTTAATGTTCGATTCAAGTCATATACTCTACAAATATTCATTTTTCTTCTTATTATTGAATCATCTAATATCCGTTGTGAGTTATAACCACTAATTTGATTATTTCCATTATCCTTCTTCATAGGATACCCAATCCAGAAACATATTATATTGCCATATGCCTTAAGGAATCACTTAATGGATCAACAGAAAGGCTTGTCATGGAAAAATCAAATGAGCTTTTGACCTATTTCACTAAAGGAAGAATCGTGGATGCATTTTTATCCTTACAGCCATATGACTATAAGGGCAGTGCGGGCATTAGGTTGGTGGCAAAGAAACTCATTGTCCACTCTGGTTGATGACATTGGAGGCCATTGAAGGCTTCATTTAAGTGCTTGTGAATTTTATATTTGAGAGGTTTCGATAGAGTTAAAAGTTTGATGGGATACTTATTTTAAGTAGTGATTGAACGGTATGTAGTTTCTCAAATCATATGATGAAGTAAAAAATAATTACGTATTGATTATTTTCTAGACATGACAATACATATGGTAGAGAGATAAAGGAGGATGATGACTACATAGAATTAGAAAATTTAATTGTTAAAAGTTATCTAGAGAATAATAGTTTTGTCCGGAGTGAAATGTCTTTGTTAAAAAGTTGTTTCACACCAACTTATTCATCATCATCATCGTGTTGTGTCTAAGTGAGTCTATATATTGTAACTTATTTGTAACTTTAACTGAAATTGGATAACTCAAATTGTTAAATTAATGTTGTGACTTTGACATCCAACAACCTAATTTTTCTACATAAAAAAGCAGTTGAATAGCAACCTTATTGTGCTACTTTTATCATCATTTTCTAATAAATCAATTAATCATAAAAAATCTTGAAATCCTTCATTACTGAGTAAAAATAATATTGATGATTATATGATAAAATCATCAAAAGAAACTTCTTTTGAAGAACTGCCATTACATTGACAATTTTAAGTACAATTTTAACTCTAGTTGCATTTAAAAAGAAAACAAATAATAAAAAATAAAAGAGTTAGAAGCATTGTATTAGACCTCACACCTTAAGATTATTGGCATGTGATAAGTTTAGTACATACCTAGGTATGATAGAAACCTACGAGACTCAAATAACAACAATTGGTCAATGCTCTTAGCATATGCGCAAAAAATAAAGCATAATTTAATAATTGGATATGTATTAGATTGATTATCGAATCATGTATGCATGTATAACAGATAGCAGCAATAACTTACGTGGATCTAACTCACCAACTTGTAAAGAATTTAACTTCAAGGAAAATCTTATAATTATCCCCAAAATGTTCAATTAATGCTTTAATTAGATTAAAAAATTATATTCCTAATTTTAAAATCCTTAAATAGCATAGATTGGTTAGCCACAAGTGAATTTAGGTTGGTTATATCCCTTCGCTTGCTTGCTCTAAAGTAGTCAACCATACAAATTATGTGGTCAATCACTTTCGCTCTTACTCTTAATTTTTCACTTCTCTTGCCATAGATGTGACTAAGTGGATCCAAGGTCAAGTTCTTAACCCCCAAATTGTTCCCCTAACACATTTTCAACTCTATAAATATCAAAATATCCATCAAGTGCAAATTTACTTTCTTTTAACAACAATTTGCGGTTCATTTTAAGTTTTCTCAATCTCTATATATTTACAAAACTTGTCAATGATAATGATAAAATAAAATTTGAATCCTAATACAATATTTTACTTTTTTACCAATTTATGATTACAAGCCTAAAAGATGAGTCGCCCCTAGTTTTCTAGGAAAACTTCAATCACTTCTACTTTGTTGTGGAATATAAACCGTGAAAATACTCTCAAGTACAGAACTTCGCCCAATGATTTCACCATATGTATGCTCAAAACTTCTCCTTGCGGCTTCCTTCAATGGAAATATATATAAAACATTAATTGACACTTTCTTGTCATCAATAATCTATTTATATTAAGAGTATCCTTACCTTGCAATTTATGGAAAAACTCGCTCTAAAGAGAGAAAATCAAAGAGATTTCCGTATCTCCTAGGTTTTAGAGTTCTATAGAAGAGGTTAAGGTTTTAGCATTTTTGTAGTAAGAAAATCGACTAATTTACTATGTCAACTTTAGTTTTAAAGGTATTATGTAGAGTACCTTAATAATCTTATTGCTTGATATGTTTTTTTTTTTTGGTCGAATTATTGCTTAATATCTTAGTTCTTAAGGTATTACTTGGGGTGCTTCAATAAGCTTATTGCTTAATTCAATAATGAGTAACATTTTGATGGGTGCAAGAAAGATTGTTAATTTAAATTGCGAGTAGGAAGGAAAAAAAAAAAAAGGGAATCATGATGGTGGTTTTTTAATTTAGTTTACCGTTCAGCCCCATTAGGTTTGATAAACCTACTGATTAAGATAAGAGAGATATTTCTCATTTAGAAGATAGACGAAGAAATATAGTTGACAAAAGTTGAGGTTTGAGAGGAAATGACGGACATATGAAATATATAATGGTTCCTAGAAAAATAAAAACTTGAATTTGCATTACAATAATTAGTACTCATTGAATATTATTGAGAAAGATTATATATATATTCTTTTTTTTTTTAATCTTTTCCAACTATTGAGAATAATAGAAGCATGACAATTTTCTTCGGAGCAGGTGGCAAAGAAGAGTAACTAAGTGATATTTACAATGAAAATGTTAGCATAGCTATTGGTTACTAACCTCTTTTTTTTTTAGGAGGAAGGAGTTGATTTGATTGATTTAAATTGATGCACTATAACGGGTTAAAACAATCACCCTAAAACTATTGCTATGACAACCTCCGAATGTAAATAAATATAAATATATATTAAATTTTTAATATTTCTTTAAAAAAAGTTGATTAATCATGTTTATTTTTTATATATAACTGGAGGATGCAGGTAAATGATTAAGTGAATGAGTCACTTATACGATTGTTCGGAAAAAAATACAGCTTTTCTTAATGTAATAGTTGTCACATTTATCGGGAAGATTAAACACATAATTATATAAAATCACTTAAAATAATTTTGCTTTCCAAATAACTATTTGGTAACCTACCCGTTAAAGTTTTATTCTATATAATTTTCTTATTTATTTATTTAGTTATTGTATTAATATTAATATTAATAATATATTTAGGCACATAAGAAACTAAAATCATCCATTTTCTTTAATATCATTATTAATT
The DNA here is from genome assembly GCA_024138015.1 of Lumnitzera littorea. Lineage (NCBI taxonomy): Eukaryota > Viridiplantae > Streptophyta > Magnoliopsida > Myrtales > Combretaceae > Lumnitzera > Lumnitzera littorea. The sequence continues at coordinate 49,527,301 of JAMXBB010000002.1, forward strand.
GATAAGCAAACCTATTTTTATTATATGTTGCGTTCAGATAACTTATAAAATGTAGTATAATTAATTAAGGTATACAATGCATGACAATACGTATCGTTCAAAGGGGATTTGAATGTTGGAGCAAAAAGACACCTCATAATTTACATTTGCCTGTTTGTATCGTCTAATGTGCATGTCACAAGCTAGAAAAAGGATTCAATCGGATTAATGATTTTTATATATTAAAATTTTGTTGATATCTACATTAAGTCATTGTTCTATATAATATGTTAATAATATATAAACCCTTCTTCACAAGCTAAGCTTCATTTAAAAATCAACAATTAAATTACAAAGACAAACTATCGTCTCTATTTACACAGTTGGTAGAGGGCAAATAGTTGAGATTAGATATACAAGTTAAAAAAAAAAAAAGAAAACCTATTATTTTTATTAAGTATTTCTGTCAATTAAATATATTCTTTTAACTTATAAAAGAACTAAATATTCATGATCTACGCTATCCCACAGGTTAAAAAAAAAAAAAAACAGAAAAAAAAAAGAGAGAGAAACTAATTTGCTATCATACATTAGAGATTAAGTAGCAATAGGAGAATTTGATCTGGTATTGCTCCTTTTTTATATGTCTTAATAATATTTTAAGAATTTTTTTACTGTAACGCTTACAATAACACTAGTAATATAATGTTACCATAATACTAGCTAATATAACTTACTAGAGGAGGTTATTTTTTTTTATTGATTAATATTATTTGTTAATTATTTATTTTATTTATGAAACCTATTTATTTGTTATTCAATAACAAGTTAAATTATTTTAACAAAATGGACGATATAGATTAAGTTTTAATAAATTGATGGCTTTAATTAGCTAGTATTATGACTTACGATAATATTATTTTGCTAGCGTTAATATAAAATTTTTCAATATTTTAATTAGTTATGATTTAATAACATGCTAGTGAAGTTTCGATATTTACATTATCTTGGATTAAATAATTTAATGTTATTATCTTTTATTCCTTTAGTAGATTATTACCTATATCTATATTATTTGAAATTGAGAAGGATCCCTTTGATCTCTTTTCCATTTTACTGGAATTCTCATTTCTATAATATCAAATTTCATATACTTTACCATTGATAATTTTACGATATATATGTATAAATATTATGTGACTAAGGCTATAAATGTCAATTAATTTATTTACCCTTTATTTCTTTTTTTTTTTTTTCCTATGTCAACACAACTTGCACCTTTCAGTTTTATAAACACAATATCTTCAATTTCATTGCAGTGACAAATTGGTGACGCTTCCTAATCACTTTCTAATCGTTTTTGTCTATCTTCTATTTGTTTATCAATAAAGTTTATTCAAAGGTTCCAATTTTTCTAATATATATGGGGGAATGGGCTATTATAAGTTAAAGTACGATGCACTAGATACATGTTTTCAAATTTTAGAATTGAAATCTACCTTATAATATTTTGAAACCATTATAGAATCCTATCTAGTAAAATATACAAGATTAGAGTGTAACGTGGAATTTATAAATTTTTTCTTTATTCCTATAAATTTTACATTTATACGATATTAACAAATTAATCAATATGTGATATTATAAATATGTGATATTATAAATTCCTTCACAAATATGTAAAATCCATGGAACTCATAGCAAAGGTTGTGAATTAAAAAGAAAGTAATTTTTTATGTCTTTATTATTTTAAATTTACGTGATCTTACTACTTAATAAATAGAAAGAATAATGAAAAATAATGGAAAAAGATAAAGTTGAAGGGTAAAATGCAGAAGAATAGAGAAAGAATGGAAATCGTACGGTGAGAGAGGCGGCACTTAGTATTTTTTCTTCAATCAAAATATTTATTTATCGAAAAACATAATAATGTCATTTATTAATGTTCTTAAATAATTGAAATACCCTATTATCTGTGCTTTTTATACTTAACGTATGGATTTTAGGATGGATAAGATAAGTATATTATATACAGCAGGATTATCCATTCAGCCTGATTACATACCGCGACAGAAATACAACACAACATCCGAGCAATGAAGTTAATGCCAAGTTATCGACGTGGGTCGATTTTTTCAACTCGGTTATGATCGATGGAAACAAATTGAAATGGCAAAATGGGCCACATCGTAACTATGATTTCCCAAAAAAGCCCATGGATATCCTCTTTCTTTCGTCACACTATTATTAAATTAGTACAATAATCTTTTCTCAAAATTGAAGAATGAATTCGACCTGCATAGCCTCATTGCCCAGTTGCTGCTGTCCCTACGCAATTTTCTCTCTCAAACAAAAGAAACTCACCACCAGTCTTCCTCTTCTAAAGACAACCCGAACCCACTGCACAAATCCCTCTTCCTTATCTCTCACAACCACGAACAATCCCAATAAGCTGCAAGAAACCCATAAAAAGACGCTTCAAAACGCCCAAAATCACATATTTATCTACCAATTGTGCTCCTGCCTTGGCCCCAATGACGATAAGAACCACGACCCAGATGCCCAAAGCGGATCAAAAACACAAAGTAATGAACAGCTGAACCAAAAACAAAGCGCACGTAAAACTAGAAAAGTGAGAGGCATTTTCACAAACATGTGGTGGGCAGATTTGAAAGGCGCGTTTGGACAGAGTATTAACTTCGAAGGGATTCTTTGTTCAGTAGGAGTTTTCGTTAAAGATCATCACTTGGCTTTGCCGCATGTTTTCATACCAAATATAAGGCATATTGATTGGTCTGAATTGAAAGGGAAGGGTTTTAAAGGTGTTGTGTTTGATAAAGATAATACAGTTACTGCTCCTTACTCATTAAAGCTCTGGGGTCCTATCGGGTCCTCCATTGAGCAGTGTAAATCCACTTTCGGCCAAAATATTGCCATTTTGAGTAATTCTGCTGGTAATTTGTTGGTTAGTGTATTTGAAACTGGGCATCAAATTTGTCTTAGTTATGTTAATGTCAATGTTTACGTTTGAGTTGATTTTGTTTGATGTGATAATGCAGGGTTACAGGAATATGATCACGATGGTTCCAAAGCAAAAGCTCTTGAATGGGCGGTTGGAATCAAAGTCATAAGACATAGTAAGTTGCTGCTTCTTAATCGTAAGTTTGGGTGTTTTTAGATAGTTTCTACAATTTGATCTTATAATTGTTAATGTGGTAAATGAGCATATTCTGCTAAGCACTAGCATCCAGTGGTGGGCGTGGAGATAGTGGCTAGTGAAATATTGTGGGCATTAACGTTTGTACTAGGACAAAAGTTTTTGCTTTTGAGTTCAAAGCATAAATGAAGGTTGTTTTCAATTGGCCAATATATATTGTATTCTTAAGATCTGCTATCATTTTGAGAGAATACAGACACGCCCTTCATGTCATTTTCTAAACTTTTTTCTACGGTAATTGTAATCTATGCTTTAAAATTGCCATTATTATCATGGTAATCTCAAGAGGTTGCAATTATTAATGACTTCTAGCAGTAATGGGTAGTGGAAGGCAAAAGTTTCAGCCAACTGTCGGTTATGGTGGTTAACTACAGTGGAAAGTGCTCACGGAAGATGATTTTTATTTTTAAAAGGATAGAATAATTACTTCATTTATCCATTAAGACTTTTCATAGTTGTTCTTTGTTAACCACCACTATGGAAGCTGGTCACTATCATTGTCTTCCATTATCATATACTACTAAAAATTGCTTGTATCCACAACTTCTTAAGATTACTACAAAAATATTTAACAATAACAACTGTTGAAAAAGGATCCGGATTTTTTTTCCCCTTGCGAAACAAACTTATCCTTGGTGTTGGATTCAATTTGGTGGATTCTGGATGTCAAAGTCTGATAGGCTTCTGAATGCAGAAGGTAGCTTGTTTCTATTGTGTTTGACATAAAGATAATTTGCTTATATTGCATCTACTGTGTGCCAGACAATTGCTTAAATTGTAATGCCCCCAAAACGTCGATCAGAAAGAGAGAAATAGATGCTATAGTTATGTTTGTATGACCTCTTTTTCTCTTCACTATAGATAATGTAAGTGGGCTGGCATGATTTCTAAGACCTTGAATCAGGAAATCATTGCATTTTGAATAAGATACTGTTGTTGGCCCTCCTTTTAAGGGTGGTCTTGTTTTGGCATGTCTTTTGTGGAGCCTTCTTTATTCTGGTAGAACAGCCAACACGCTTATTTCATTCTTGAAATATGTTTCCTGTCTGTTAACCCGGAAAAAATAAAGCTTTTTGGATAGAGAGAACATTGATCCTTGAAATTTGACCCCTTTTTTTTTTTATTTTTTATTGCCATCATAGCTGTAGCCAGGTTTCTCACTTCACGTCAAAAACTTTTGCATCCTCAAAATACAAAAGCCTTTCCAAATTATTACATCTTATGTAAAACTATACTTTGTCTCCAATTGTAAGCCTTGGTGTTAGTTGATCTGTTCATTGTTTAATCTTCTTAGTTCTACATCTTCTCATTCTTAGGAGTGAAGAAACCTGCTGGAACAGCTGAAGAAATAGAGAAACACTTTGGCTGTGATTCCTCACAACTCATTATGGTAGCTAAATAACTTGGATATGCTTTGTTGTATGCCTTATTATATTCTTTTTGAGCTCTACTATTTACATATTATTTCTCTGTCAGGTGGGTGATCGGCCCTTCACTGACATAGTTTATGGGAATCGAAATGGTTTTTTAACTGTATTAACAGAACCCTTAAGCCTCTTGGAGGAACCATTCATCGTTAGGCAGGTCAGTATTTACAATTTTCCTTCCTTTAGTATTTTCTTTTTCTTAATTATCTTTCCTGATTGCTCTCTACTTGTTCCCCATCAAGAATTGAAGACGGGAGTGAATTGGGATGTTCTTTAAATAATAAGAATTAATTGATGAGATGATATGTAAAATTCCTCTTGAAAACAACATATTTTCATAGAACGAACTTGATTCTACATGTTGCTGAATGATGGTTACTTTTGGCTACATATCAAGAATTCTTTAGTTGAAGTAAACACACAATTATAACATTTCTCGAGTAAAAACCAGAACAGCATGTTGCTTGGCCTCTGCTTCATTGCATTCTGTTTTGTTAGTCTTTTCGATAGCATATGGACATTCCAAAATACATAAACTTAATCAAGTACTACATTTGCATGGTATCACGTGATGTAACACACCCACCTGACTTGTTTATAGAAAACTCTGTTCCAACACACTCTCTGTGCTATAGTAATGATGGAATATACTCTGTATAAGGATTGTGTTTTCTACTCGATTATTAAATGTCTTTATTTTTAGACTTTGGAATTTATGCCAGCCTATAAACTGTCATCAAGGTTTAACACCTCTAGTTTTTTAAAAGTTTGGTAGAAGGCTTTCTATTTGCTTTTTTATTTTGGTGCATATTTTCATCCGTCAAATGTTGAACATTTTTTATATTTAACTCCAGATTTGAACCATATGGCAAGTACAGGCATGTGCATTTTCTTCCTTATGGAGAATCCCAATCCTCATGAATATAGATGCCTAGAACTGGAACATGGATAAAGAATTGATGAAGTTGTTGAAATGAGAACCTTATAAACAGTACATTTTTCTTTACTTGCATTGAAATTTGTGAAAGCATGTTTCTGTCTTTTCATTTTTGTTTTTATGATTGGTCATGCTTTTAAAAACTTGCAGGTGAGGAAGTTGGAAACTTATCTTGTCCACCGTTGGCTGAGGAGAGGTTTGCAGCCAATGAGCCATAGATTATTACCAGATCCCATGCAGTGTGTCAAAGACCCACCGCTTCTGTAAAATGTTTTGTGAGTATAGGTAAATTTATTGCATTGTAGCCTGCTGAATAATTATTTTCATTCTTCTTCTCATGTAACTGAGAGGGAATGCATTTGTTTTTCCATAGCTGAATTTTGTTTTACCTTTCAAATACGAACAAAACTTTTAGCAAGCAAAATCTGAAAATGGGGAAAATTTGGTGTAAGATCATGCATGTTGTTCCTTTTGCTTATGAACTCCCTTATTTTGGGAAACTCTATTACATTTTTGCTGTGGAGACCTTAGTACAAAGTTCACATTTAGTTGTTTAAGGACATCTGGTGATTCTGATGCATATGCTTCCATCGATGTGGAAAGTAGTTATTTTGAGTCTGCTAGTTCAATTTTTCTGATTTCTCATATTAACTACAACCTGCTCTTGTTCCTGAGATCTCCAATTCTCCAAACACATGGTGTGGTGATAGTAAATGAAGAAATGTAATTTGCTTCAAATTTAAGTACAACTAGGACTTCGTTGATTGCTTGTTTTTAGCAGCTTCACTATTGCTTGTGCCATGAGTTGTGGAGATATTTTCCTGTTGGTTATAAACATGAACCTGCAGTGTAATTTATTATTTTTATTGTCTCCTTATTGCAAATAAATGCAGATGTTAAAATTGCATATTTCAAAGTGAAAGGTTAGAGTGAAGAACATGGACTTCGGGACCTCTCATTTTGTGTCATTGTTAGCAATTATACATCTAACATGAAGGGAAAGATCTTTATGCATGAACTCTGTATATCACATATGGTATCATGTTTCATACTACTATTTGGTAGAGTTTGGTTTTTAGTACTGTACATGATAAGGAGAACAACATAGGACAGCTTGGCAAATGGTACAATGTAGGTAATTTTGTACCATGTTTGTTGCACAGAGTACACCACAAGAGAATATATATTCATATGTATGTATGTGCGTGTGTGTGCGGTGGTAATGGCGTAATGATGGTGACGGTAGCTTGTTCATAGTGTTTTATTGACAGTGATTGTAGCAATGGATCAATGGTAGTTTGTGGTAGTGTTGGTAGTAAGGTCAAAGTAGTAGTGATAGTGGTGATAGTAGTGACGATGGTAATATTAGTTATGGTGAGAAGGTAGTGATTAAATTGAAGTGTCAATATGGGATTTTGATTAAGAGATTCTATTTTTTCTATGTCAAGATTTATTTATCATCAAACGGAAAGATGGAAATTTTGAGATTTGTTTGGTAAATGGGGAGTTTGTTTAATATTGTATTTTTTTTTGTAGAGGAAAGATAGTACGATGGTTTTGTTCTGGTTGAGGACATAAAAATATTGTGAATCAAATGCCTACTTTGTGTCTTATATCTTAGTTTTTGTTTATTTTGCATCCATGAATATAAATCTATCAATATTTATCCTGCCCTTTGAGTCGTTATTCCTTGGCCGTAACTATCGTTGCGCAGTACTGCCTGGTTAGGATAAAAGAAGTTAACCCAGAAAAGAAGATAAATCCCTTTTAAATGGAGGGGGGAAAAAAAATAGAAAATTTCAAGTAGTGTGCCAAAATAACATCTCTCAAACATCAAAAAGCAGAATTTAAGATGAAAAATCCAACATTAGTCAAGAAGAAACAATTAGATTAACGATTGTAAGTGATGGATCGACCGTTTCGATTATCATAATAAACAAAGGATAACATTATCCAATGCCATTGCCATTTCCATGGTTGCGACCGTAACTAAGGCGTCTATTCCTTGTTCGAGCCACAATGGTTATGGCTTGGCCAAGTACTTCCTGCTCCTCTTCTTCTCTCTCTCTCTCTCTCTCTTTTCTTTTTCCTTTTCTTTTTTTTTTTTTTTTGAGATTCTGGTATTTTCATTAATATAGGACAAGAGAGGAAGCACACAAGAAACCTGTAATATCGAGCTATACATCACAGAAGAACAAAGGATACGTAGATCAATGAAATGGCCATAAAAGAGCTCAAAAGAGTAAGTCTAGCTAGATGATCTCCAACCCTTCCAGAATTTCCTTTCTTCCAAAGGTAATAGCAACATGGCTTGATGGAGACGCAAACCAAAAGTTCTACCATTTAGGCTCAACAAATCCAAAATGTTGTGAACAGTCGAAAGGGGATGTATTTCTAGCCTATAATGCTTTCAACCCTTCCCCATATTTCCTGAGCATTGGAGCATTTCACAAGTAGGTGATCATGATCCTTAGGTTCATTTCCACAAAGAAAGCAGCAGTTTGAGGAGGTCATCCCCAACTAACCAACTTATCCCTAGTTTGTTGGTGACATTGAGCAATTAGCAAAAGGGTGAAGGCATTTTTGGGTGCCAAGAACTTGTTCCATACAATGGGGTGCCACGGTACTAAAGGTAGTTTCTATCCAGCATTTCTGATGGTGAGCTCTCTACTTTGCTTATCCTTTCATACGGGCTTATCATTGATAGCTTGGTTTGGCAAGATTGAATCCAATCCTTCATTAATATGAGTCCAACCATTGATAATGGTGCAGAGACGGGTTTCCTTTGGCCAACCTACTACCAAAGAGGATACTAGATTTCCATCCCCACTTGCCATCTCAAGAGGTGAAGTGTTAGCTCCCTGGATTGAAGAGTGTAGAACGTCAAGACCAAGAAGCATCATTTGTAATTTTAATGTTGCAGAAGTTACACCCCTTCAACACCTCTGAGGGCACCTAATTAGGCTAAAGAGTCTCCTCGATCCATTGTTAGAGTACATGTGTTTTAATTGAGCTACTTTGTTCTACAAATGCTAGTTAATAACAGCCAATCCTTCCTCAATTTTGGGTTTGCACACCTTTCCACTGACCTTTGCCTTCGTCCTATCTTCATCATGGCCATTCCAAATAAATCTTTCCATTTTTGACTCAAGCATAGGTATAATATGCAATGGGAGAAGGAAGATAGTGAACCGATACATTTGCGGAAAAAATAAAATGCGCTTTATAAGTTGAGCACATGTCACAAAAGGAAAGAAATTTCTCGAAAAATGATTGATTTTTGCAACAAATTTGTCCACCAAACACGTCTAAGCGCCTCCTATTGAAGCCAACGTTAGTTGTGGCTTGTCTTGGTATCTTTGTTTGGGCCAATGTTGGATTTAGTGGTTAATGGAGCATGGTAGATCTTTTTGTTTTATTTATTTATTTTTAATTAAGGTGTTTTCATCAGTTTCAGATCCGATTTGAGCAAATGCATACTAATACCATGTTCGAGTTGTTATCTAGGACTTTATTAACATACACTTGATGCTACCCAGTCCCCAATTAGATGATGAAAAATTATTTTATTCTGGAGTAACGTGTCACCTCTCCATTTGGTGCTCCAACTTGAAGGAAATTCAGCAGCTCAATAGAGAAGCTGAGCATAAATTAATCATGAGGGTGAATACCAAGTAATAACATGAAGAAGACGACCTATCTACACCTACAAGCAATTGCAAAGTTTGAAGCTCAAAGGTTTAACTAATTTTATACTCGAATTTTTCTTAATTTAACTTCTTAATTCATAGCTTTTATCTTATATGGATCTGTGCATAAATACTTAGGATCCTTTCCGGTTGTACTTCTCTTGGTCATTGATTTTATTATCCAATTGTAAATCTCCCATTGATATTCTTTGAAGAATTAGTATTTGAACAAAGGTGATGGTGATCTTTCTAGAGAAGCCTTAGATATGAAGATTGTTAAGGGTGCTAGTAGAAAGAAAATCCAATGAGGGAAATGTAGGATTTTTAGTCTAGAACCATAATATCTATGGTCACCAATATGGGCATGAATTAAATAACAAGATACTTATGTGTTGTTCACTTGGCGGTAATGGAATAGCTATTCCTCCTTATTTCTCACTTATTTCTCACTAAACTCCTATTACCATGTTCATTGGCCCAAAGTAGAATTCTAAAATTGTAATTCCTAAGAATTAGGAATTGAGAATCTTTAGAGGAAGTTAAGAATTAGGATTCCTAGGAAAAAAGACCTTCACTACTCTCATCTTCTTCTTCATCACTATTATCCACATAAGTCTTGAGAGAGAGAAAGAGTTCACATGAGAGAACAAGTAAGTAGAGAGAGAGATCGTGATAGAGGGAAAGTGAGGGAAGAGAGAGATAGAGATCAAGAGAGCAAGAGAGAAGATTATTCCATAAGAGTGCTCATTTCTTGTACATTCTATGAAAATGCTCACTAATATACACCATCTTTATCCTCTATGAAGGTTACTACCTCTATCAAGACTTATGAAGCTTGAATGACCAATTGTTACTCCCTATCATAACCTCTTCCCTTCCCCCCTTCCATTCTTCCCTTCTATTGTCAATGTCTTAATGATTGATTATCTCTCTTCTCTCCCTCTGTCTCGCATTCATTTCTTACACAACTTAATTTTGCGACCACCTACGACATCTCTCTTAATTAGTGGTGCAATATACACCAAATCATACAATTCTAATTCTTCTTCTTCTTCTTCTTCTCTCTCTCTCTCTCTCTCTCTCACAGATATTTAACTTGGTTAGGCAACCACTTATGGCATCTTTTTTAAATGATGGTGCAACACTTAGCTAATCATGCGACCCATCTAGTTGCTAGGTTGCACTGTGACTTTATTATGCCCCATATAGTTGGTTAGTTGTTACTTGTATGTGTGTGTGTGAGAGAGAGAGAAAGGGTTGGGGGTTTGTAGGGGTGGTGGTGGTGTAAGGAACTTGTAGAGGTGAAGCAAGTTAAGAGATGTAACTTGTGTAATCACACTCTCATGTGTTGCCTCCCATCCAATTGCTAGTTGCCAATTACTTATCAACAAAGCTTAATTATGATCCATTTGATTGCTAGGTAGCTAAAGAAAGTAAAGAAAAGAGAAATAAGAAGGCTTTGTATATAATGAGAGAACATTATGTATATTGGTTTAGTGGGCTTGACTTGTTTAGGAGCAAATTGATCTTTCAATTTTAGGTTACTAAACTTTATTGAGGGTTTTTATTGCATGTTAACATTTGAAATTGTTTGATGTTATTCTTAATCAAACTTTGTCTTCCTTAATGACCATCATTTTCACTTATCTCTGCAACCAATGAACATTTAGCGTAATATTTCAAAAGATGATAAAGGTAGTATATTTAATAAATAAAAAGTGATTAAGTATTATATTCATGTGTAAATTTTGACAAGTAAAAGTGGAATTAGGGATGCAGTTACATAGGTTATTATAGGGTACTTAGATTGCCCAACCTGATAAAATCTTATAAGACTTTTACAGTACTTTGAGACATGATTTAAAACTCTATAGAGTTTAGGTTATGGGTTTTCAAATTAAAAAAAAAAAAAAACTTGATGGGAAATATACTCGGTACAAAATAATATGTTAATAAAAATATTTACTTTTAAGCTACACATTAAGTATGCTTTACATTAGTTTTACATTGTATAATGCATTTAAGTTTCAAAATTCCATATGTACGTAAGCCAGTAAGTGAAATCCTAACCCTATCTAGTTACTTTCTACTTTACTCTCTCCTTTTCATCTGGACCTTTTAGAAGCCTGACCTTATAAGGTCACTTGGTTCTTTTGGATTTGTTGCCCTTATAGGCTGGTTTTAGTGATAGAAGATAAAACTTTATAAGATTTTTATAGGATTTTGGGAGATGGTAAACCCTATAGAGGCGAGTTTAGATTTTATAAGACTCATTATGAACTTGTCCTCATATTTTTAAGTAGAATTAAGTATGATTTTGAATAACTTTAGTTGTAAAATAAAAAATGAAAAAAAAAATCTAGCATTTAAGTAGACTTTTTTTTCGTTATCTCTTACTTTTATTTTTAGATTTTTCTTTGTGCATTTTGAACCATCATATAATTGATTCCATTTAATGAGCATTCCATTCCCATCCTAGTCTACTCCATACATCCAAACAGCTTGTAAGGGTGTCAAGGGTTGTTGATGATAGAGCCTAGTAAAACAAAGGATTTGTATACATCTTGTGATAGTTGGTGCTAAATTAAGATGACAAATAAGGATTAGCAAGAATTATGGTAGGGCTCGTTAAATGATGAAATAGGAGATAGATCTTAACCAACCAAAAACCCTAGGAAATGATATATATATATTATGATAGTTGCATAAGTACATTAAATAGAACTCTTTAGCAATCTTACTTAGGAAATGATAACTCTTGTAATTATATATCTATATTATTAAAGCCTTTTAGGGCTTAAGTAACTGCTTATTGAATCTTATTGTTAAAATTACCATTCGAACACCTAATTTAATATAATATAACAAGAAAAACCAATACTAAAATAACTTTATAAAATTATAAATATTTTATAATATGGATAAATTCGTCAACTCACTTTTTTTTATTAACCTTTCCAGATCTTAAAACAATCGTGGCCCAATCCCAATCACCACTTTCTTCTCTCTCTCTCTCCCACTTTCTTCTCTATTTGTCACTTTTATCTTGCTCTCTCCTTTGATTGATAACTACTTCCTGTAAATTTCTCTATGCACTTGAGCAACCAATGCAGTGCTTGAAATGGTAATACCATGGTAATTGATTTTGAGTAGGAAGAAAGAAGATGATAAAAGCCAATTGTCGTCTGCTCCTCACTTTTCCCATTACGTGAGCATACACACAAAATCTTACAAATAGAAAATTTCTTGTTTTGTTCATTAAAATTCTACACATAAACTTTACATAACCTCTCAAATTTGGATACTCTCGATGGAAGATTGCAGTTTTTAGATGGATCTACCTTTTTACAGTTTCACGTTTTGTTATTTATTATTTCATTTTTTTCTTTTACTTCCCTTACAAATCTCTTTGTCTTGGTTCTTTTTCACCTTTTCATAGTTGAAATTTTGATACTCTTAGTTCTATTTTGATTGATTATTTCTTCAACTTCAATTTTATCAGCAATTACCATTTCCAATTGTTCATTTTCTACATGCACTTAATGTATTAGAGGATACTTATTGCTAATGATAGATAATGAAGGATTCTTATGCTCTTATTATGGGTATTCTACTGGTTTAGTGGTTATTTCCATAATTCCTTAACTGCATCGTTCTAAAATGTTTCCAACTTAAAATATAGATGCCACATGTGATTTTGCAAACTGTATGTCTAACTAAGTTTCATGTTTAGAATGAATCCTTCCAAGTTATTTTTCACCTTTGATGTCATATTTTTTATGTTTAAGCAAAAACAAATTTTGGGTTTTTTGTTTCGCTTTTTATGATAGGTTTGTATATTTGCATAATTAAGAAGTGAAGCTTCCAAAAATTATCTTCTTTTAACCATGGGTTAGTGTTTAGCCATGAACCACTAATTGAAACATGGTGTTTTAGATAATAAAGATTTGGCTTTTATTACAAATTTGTTCCCCAATCTTCAAGTGTTAAGCGTAAGTTATCCTAGTAACTGGCCATTTCGTCACAACTCTTTGAGTACTAATTTTGGTATTTTTGCATTGTCATTAAAGCTTAAGAATTTGAATATAATCGATATACTTTTATCATGTCATTGCTTTGAGTAATAATTGTGTTTATGAAAAATTGCTATAACAGATTACTACTTTGTATCAACCACTGTTGTTGGTTCACTTTTGAAAAATGAACTTGAATTGGAGACATTGTCTATTACAAAAATCGCAAAGGGCATTCGATATGGGGAAAATCTTTTGTACTATTACTTTGTTTTATATCTGTATTATGCATTATTTAATTTCTATATTATGTATTACCTAATTAATTAAATGTGTATATTTTTGCATATTATATATAGATTATCTATTTTATCTACATCTTATGCATAAATTAGTTGAAGCCTATCTTTTTATTGTATTTATTATTTAAATTTCACTAATATAAAGTATAGAGATAAAAATAACTCTATAAAATGGTAACCCAAATTGAAATATCACAAAAATACAAAACTAACCATGGAATTTTGTTAGGTGTCTATATTATTTATTTTTTTCTCATGGTTTTTTCTTTCTTTTCATCTTGAAGAATTTAAATAAATTGTGAAGTACAAAGCTGCATTATATATATATAATGTGTTGTGGGAATTTTTTTCAAGGCAACCACATGAGAAAAATAAACTTTAGATTTAATTTGCCACTAGAAATTCTTTCAGGTGAAAGATTTGATCATTAGTGAAATTAACAATATGTAATTGTTATTATCCAAATTAACAATATGAATTTCATTGTAATATTAGTAACAGAAAAATCAAAAATATATAAGACACAAAGCTTCCAAATTGGTAAATGGACAATTGAACTAATCTAACTTTGGTCCTTATCTAATTGTTCAATTTATGTAATTTGGGCAAATTAACATTAACTATATGGTAAATTTGCAATTGTTAAATGATTATCATGTAATTAAAAATCACATTACCATTACTCAACACTTAATCGAATTCAACAATTTAAGAGTAATGGTTATATAATAATTCTCTTTTACCGATGTTTGCCTTTAGAATATAGAAAAGATACTATTAGCTTGGAGAAAATAAAATCATAACTTACGTTATTAATAACCAGCATTTGACGATTATTTGAACATTCAACAATTTTTGTTCATTATTGTGTTCAAAAAGACTACAAGACATCTTAATTATTAAATATGTACTAAACAAAAAAAATAATGGAACACTTTACTTTATTATTGACCAATCTATATAAGTATAAATACTTTATACGAATTTTTCATTTATATTAATGAACATTTCAATTTCCATATAATAGCCATCAAATTAATTTTTTCACTCCTCAAGATAAATGGGTTTAAATATACATCATGTCTCTTTATCTATCTATCTATCTATTGATTTATTTGTATCTAAATCTACATCTACATTTATATCTATATCTACATGTAAATCTATATCTATCTATATCTACATTTATCCATCTATATCTATATCTATTCTATTTGTATATGATTTTCAATTTGTCTAATCACTTTCCAACTTTAATCATTAGTGCAGGTTAATAACATAATATTTTTCTTCACTAATGTTTTTGCTAATTATTCACTAAGAAGCGATACTTCTTTTATTTAACCAGACTTATTTTTCAATTTTCTATGTTAATTTATAAGAGATTTTCGCTTAATTTACAGCTTCTTTGTGATATATATAGGTTATAAGTCTTTTTTTTTTTTTAAGCACCACCTATTATGTGTTATTGCAATTTATCAATACTTCTTCATTAATATTTTGTGTGCTCATCAACATGAGGGTTTTATTTATTTATTTTTTCTACTTTTGCAATGTAAATTTGGTATTTCTTCAAAAATCATTTTCGGATCATTTGAATTTTTTTAATGCTTCTACCCTTAAATCTATTGAAGGTTACTCTACTGTTGAAGCGATTTGCGATCTGTAAATTTAATTATCTTTTATTTCATTGTGATGTACGTCCATTATTTATCATGTTTGGTCGATAATAATATTTGATTTTATAAAATACTTTTATAATAAATGGAGATTTTAACAGTTGATATGATGATATGTAGATAATGTATTAATTTTACATTTAATGTAAACACACTCTTCACAGAGAATAAAAGAAAATTATTATATGAGAGGAGATCTAATCTCATATGATACAAAATTGGTGAATAATGCTATATGTAATAAAGTTTTCATGTATGTTATGATATGCAATGTCTGCACATACAAAATTGGTGAATAACTCTAACATCTTTCTTTGTGATACAATAGTTCAACACTATTGTTTACGTACAAATTGTACAACAACTAACATACTCATTTAAAATTTTTTTTTTCAGCAAAAGCCTATAATGGAAGGATTGGATTAACATAGTCAAATAGATCCTACGAATATGCAATCTCACGTGCACCATGCAACAACCTCTAGAATAGTTAGGTTATCTGATATACGACGATTGGCATGATCAAGACATATCGCCAATTCACCATTACATACTTCAATAAACATTCTTGAAGACATTGGTATTTGAATATTTTATTTTCTTATTCAACTCATACTTTATATATTAATTATTTCAATTTGTGTAGCTAATACTCTCATTCAACCATGTGATCTTTACACAAATGCTATTGTTGGAAGAATCTTAATTGAACATGTAAGCACCTCAACAGGACTTCGCCTATCTACTATAAGACATATTACACGTTTATATAGGACTTATGCTTCCTTAGGAGGTAATCTTACCCTCTATCTTGGTTATTCCTTATACGGATATCAAATCCTCCTATATCAATGAAGCTCCTCATATTTACTTTACATACATTATGCAGTTCTTACTTTTATTGAACAACACCATTGAAATCCAAATGCAACTGATGAAGGTATTTTATGGAATATTACTTTGTTTACATCCCTTTCCACATTTTGATGTCTATTATGTCTTGATTTTAGTAAATATTAGATGTTAGGCCAATACGACAATGAGACTATGTCAACATTGGTCGAGAGTTCCATGAAAATCGTGGTTATGACATGCTCAATTACCTGAAACCACACCATGCTCGTTTTGTGTTGCACAATTATTCAAGCATGAGACTTTTCAAATTTGTTGTTCTAATGGATGGATTGCTTTCCCAACAATTCCTTCACACCTCAAACTCTTTGAATTGTATACTGCATAACATAATATTGGAAGGCATTTTAGACAACAAATTAGATCATATAATCGTGTTTTTGCATTTACTTCTATGGGTGTGCATGTCGATGAAAGTCTTTTAGTAAGAAATTGTGGCATATACGTTTCATGCTCAAGATGCAATATATCATAGGATCGACAGTCTCTTATCGAACATAAATGAAAGGCAACGCTTTTTGCAAACATATATATATATGATACTGATCATGAAATCCAAAACCACATCTCCGAGAATCAAAACTTAGATGCACAGCTCATTGCTAGGATTACGACCGTTCTAAACGACTGTAACCCATTTGTCCATCAATTTCGTCAACTGTCCTTACTTATTAATATTGAAGATTGTTGTTTGATAATTAGTGAACGTCCTCCCAACCAACACCAATATATTCTTTCTACTGCATCTTAAGTGTTTGCTATTGTGGTTGGTGGTGAAGAAGCAAGCGAATTACATGATTGTGACATTGTCATTTAGTCGCATGTTTGACACCTTATGAATATTAGTGATATGGCTGGGTATTACAATCCCCTACAATATCCCCTTTTGTTCCCTTATGGAACGTATGGGTAGGATGCAAATTGTCGCTCTACTACTAACATCACTATTACATGTTGTGGCTTTTATGCCTATTATATCTAGGTGATTATCATACTTAATTATAACTAATTTCTTTCATACAACTTAAATTGCCAAATATTAAGTTGCAACTTTATTTTTCATATACGGAGTCATAAGTAATCTCTCATTTTGCATGGGGGCCGACTCTTCCAACATTATTTTGTAGATAATATGTTAAAATCGAAAATCAAAGACTCAAATGGTTACGATATAATCAATCTACAATTTGTGTTGAGCTTTACCAAGGACTATAGGACTCACTTGTTGCTGGAGAAAGTGATGCAGATTTAGTGATATCAGGTAAGTGTACCTATAAGTTTTAATATAGCGGATGTGAGTTCGAGTCAATCCCTCAGAGACTTCGAGTACTAATATGAACCTTAGCTCTATTATCTAACCGAAAAATTGTGATGAGTTGAATTAATTAAAAATGCTAAAATTAACAAACTAACCTAATTATGAGACTTGATTAAGCAATTTAGAAAGCGATAGAATTAAGAACGACTTCAAGAATGCAAATAACGTATTTAGGAATTATTTCCCCTAGTGTTTAACATGTGACCGCTTAAAATGTAATCAATTCAATTTCTATTATTATTGACCGGAGGGATTCACAATTAAAGTTAATACATTTCTCAAGCATATTAACCCTAATCCTAAATTATTTATCAGAATCTCTTCACTTAATAATATAATTCAGAATCGCATTAATGTATAATGAATTCTCACACAAACAAACAACTTTTCGAAAGAAATATATATCTTATCTCTAAGTACACATGTAATTCTCTCCAATTATGTTAAGATCTCATTACACATGTGATTTCTCAATCATCATGCATAATATCATAGATTGATATTCTAGAAATATCAATTATCAATTAAATAATATAATTGAATCAAGAAAAGATAGAAACTTTATTGAAAACTATCAATTGATCTAATAGTCACATGAAACCCAAGGTTCCATAATCCTAAATACACGAACCTTAAACTATCATAATGAAACTAAAAACGAATTCCAATAAAACTAATAAATAAAACATGAAAACCCCCTTTTGTTGATGATAAATCTCTTCAATCTTGAAGTTGGGTGTTGCTTTCGCCTTTTTCTCCTCCTTCTCTTCAAGTCTCTTCACTTTTTTGAGTGCCCCCTGTTGTGTGTGAAACCTTAGTATGTCCTTTTATAATGTATTGTAAGGTTTCCATTTTCGTCACCAGACACGGCCTGGGACACAGTCGTGTCCCCAGGTCGTGTAACTTTCTGACCTTGGTAAATTTTCCTGGATGGACACAGCTTGGGGACACGAATGTGTCCTAGACTGTGTAACTTCAAAACTTCAAAACTCATTCATTTGAACTCCAAATTGAGTGAAACTTAAGTCTTTTTCTTCGTTTTCAATCCAAGAACGCGTTCAAACCTTGAAATCAAAATTTTACTCAATTAAGTATCAATTTCTTTAAAGAAAACCAAAGATGTAAGGGAAATACTATAAAATCACCATGTGAAATATGTTTAAAATAAGAGTTATCAAACTTCCCCACACCTAAGCATTTGCTTGTCTTCAAGCAAATAAATCAAAACACAACTTTCAGGATAAGAAACGCTAAACAAAATTTATCGCTATTCAGGAAATCGATGAATGAATATACTTGACCTGTAGAAAAGTAAAAAAATCATTCTCAACTAACATGCAATAATAAAGTCAATCAATTTCACCCTTAACAATGTCATAATTTCACCTGACCATATTCAAATGCTTCAACAATACTTAATACTAGAGTTCACTAGTTAATTTATGAAAGTCGAAGTTTACCCGAGTCATTTAACTAAGGATTCTTAAACTAAAAATTGGATTTAACATCTCGCTAACTGGGAAAGAGTTATAAAAATTTTGTTCATTTGACTAAAGTGTATACAATTCTCTTTTCCATCTCACCAAGCACCATAATCTAAAACAAACACATTTTATATCCACTCATACTCTGATCATTCCCCTAATTCATGCTTTTGTTGGGAGGTCTTTTAAATTTACTTTATTTAAGCACAATTGTGTTGGTAGAGGGAAAGAATCTCGCTCTTTTGATAAACCAAGATCGATCTACACCAACTTATCCCTTATATTGATAGCGGGAAAGAACCTTGCTCTTCTAACGGACCAAAGCCGATCCATACCAATTTTTTCATTAGTATTGGCATTGGGACTCATTCTCGCTCTTCTGACGGACCAAGACGAATCCTTACCAATTTTTTCTATTCATATACTTGTTATTACTTTTGACCTCTAATCATTGTGATTTTTCAAGGGTTTCTCAAAAGAAGAATTTCATTTGTTTGTTTGCCAAAAATTATAGGGCTTTAAAAATTTCTAAAAGAAAGGTATACATAAAAGTAAATTTAAAAATAACCATGACTAACTTTCAACTAGTGATGTTGCTCCAATCTCAAGCCTTAGAGTCCCAAGCTAAATAACTCGTAACTTTGCCCTCCATAGATTTGACTATTTAATTCTAATAAAGTATAATAAGATCAATAATGATCAAGATGACATAGTTGATTTGGCCCAACACTTGTTAATCACCTATTGCAAGTTAACTTAAAAATTAATTGGTCAAATGTGAATAATTGGTCTCCTAAACAATAACAAATTCATATATATCCTTTCCCCACACTTAATAACGTACATTGTCCTCAATGTACGACTAAGAAAGCATAGCAGCAAGATATGAAACAAGAAAAATCATGATAGGGAAAAAGGAGATATATGTATTGAAAAAGAAACTAATACTTCTCTGCCAATCGAAATAAGGTGAAGAAGTTCATAACGAGGAAGCATCATCATTACATGTCTAATTGCATATGCCTTGGCCAACTAAAAAAAAAAAAAAAATGAACTAAGAAGAGGGATCGGAATCCGTCTCTCCATCATCCTCATCAGATGGTGCCTCCACCATGGTTTCATCATCGTCTTCTTCACTACCCTTAACATCCTCTTCACTACCCCCAACTGCCTCTTCCTTACTCTCACTATTCTCATCATGTGCATCCAACTCTTTCATCTTGAGAAATTTTTCCATTTTATCTTGGCGGATATGAAGTTTATCCACACTTTCTCGGATATAACGAACCTCAGTCATCAACATATCAAATTTATCTTCCTTTTGTTAAAACACACACACACACACACTTTCTTAAACACTCACAAACCTTAACAAATATTCATTTCATATTCTCTCTTCTCTCCATCTTCTCTTCACGATTCTTGACATCACGATTCCTGATCCAAGTAAGTTCTCCTAATTGTTTATGCTTTATCTTCTTCATTGTTTAGGCAGGTTTAACTACCCAACATTTAGGACTTTTAGGAATTGGTATATGCATTTTTTCTGCCAGTTTACTTCGTTTTTTATTCTTTCATGTTAGATATACACAATTGCCTTGTGTTGCTTGATTTTAATGCCTTTATGATGCCTCTTTTGGTTAGATATTCATGTATGATCTCTCAATTCCGAATTTTGTTTGCTAATTTGATAATCATTATTTAATTACGCCAGTTAGGGTTAGCATTGTGAGAGTCATTTTGGGTCATTTGACGTCTTTGATGTATTGGGACGCCTGCTTTTCAAGCTGATTGTAATGTAGTGGGTCTATTGTATAATTAGTTGGATGCATTTGCTAGCTATTTCTTTTACCCTAAATAGTTTTGTGGATGTACTTTACATGTTTGTTTAAATGTCCCAATGAGAATTCTTTCAATATTCTTCATTGTTAATCCTTTCTCCCTCTGTCTTCGTTTGAACTACGTGTGGCAAGGATGCGCACTTTTGATTTGGTTTGGTGTTTCTTCTCAGGTTTTCAATGGCAAATCTCGCAAAGCTTACCGTTCGACGAAAATCCAAATATGTAGCATTATCTTCAATGCAAGAAGGTGCAATTGTTGAACCATTAGCCACTCTCCCTCCGATAGAGCATCCAATGCTTCAATTCAAAGAAGAATACCAGTCGTAACGCTATAATTTACTTAAGAACAAGCCCTTCAGTGACACCTTTCGTTTGGATTGGGATGTTCTCGCTCAATTGGAGCTCACAATGGAAATGAAGAAACTCTTGGACGGAACCATTTGGGAGTGATTTTTATCTCTTGAAGCTCCAGTTTATAAAGAGCTGACATTGAAGTTTTTATACACGTACAAACTCGATAAAGAGAGTGCTAGTGGCATGGGCCCCAAACACAAACTCCATTTCACTTTGAGTGGCTACCCTTTCCACATGACAATAGCTTAATTGGGTAGATATCTCGATCTTTATGAGGATAGATATACACGGACATAAGAGTTCCAACGTTTATCATGTCGTTTTCCACAAGGAGTAACACTAGGGACGTTTTGGAATGAAATTACTGTTGGTGATGCGTATGACCCAGCAAAGAGTAAGGCTTCTCAATTGGTCAAACCTGAATATCGTGTTCTTCATTGGCTCTTTGCACATACATTGACTGGCCGAGGCCTCAGCACCAGTGTGGTTTCCAACAAGGATTGCCTCTATTTGTATAGTGTTATTCATAAACATCCAATCAATCTAGCCATTGAGCTAGCTGAACTTTTCAGCCACCAAGCCACCACTACACGGAAGAAAGGGCATATTTGTTGTGGCCCATATATTACCTTACTAGTGCAGGTCATGAGGATTAAGGTTGTTATTTGGCCCTCGCTTACCTTAGTCAATCAAGTCACTCCTATGCGACTTAATTCATTTCGACTCATGAACCTTTTACCAACGAGACGTCAGGGTCGACACTTACGCAGCACATCTCGCGGCCAGACGTTTTCAGCAAGTTTTGAAGATAAATTTGATATGTTGATGACTGAGGTTCGTTATATCCGAGAAAGTGTGGATAAACTTCATATCCACCAAGACAAAATGGAAAAATTTCTTAAGATGAAAGAGTCGGATGCATATGATGAGGATAGTGAAAGTGAGGAAGAGGATGATGAGGGTGGTGAGGAAGAGGCAGCTGGGGGTAGTGAAAAGGATGTTAAGGGTAGTGAAGAAGACGATGATGAAACCATGGTGGAGGCACCATCTAATGAGGATGATGGAGACATGGATTCCGATCCCTCTTCTTAGTTCATTTTTTTTTTTTTTTTTGTGTTGTTTTTAGTTGGCCAAGGCATGTGCAATCAGACATGTAATGATGATGCTTCCTCGTTATGAACTTCTTCACCTTATTTCGATTGGCAGAGAAATATTAGTTTCTTTTTCAATACATATATTTCTTTTTTCCCTATCATAATTTTTCTTGTTTCATATCTTGTTGCTATGCTTTCTTAGTCGTACATTGAGGACAATGTACGTTATTAAGTGTGGGGAAAGGATATATATGAATTTGTTATTATTTAGGAGACCAATTATTCACATTTGACCAATTAATTTTTAAGTTAACTTGCAATAGGTGATTAACAAGTGTTGGGCCAAATCAACTATGTCATCTTGATCATTATTGATCTTATTATACTTTATTAGAATTAAGTAGTCAAATCTATGGAGGGCAAAGTTACGAGTTATTTAGCTTGGGACTTTAAGGCTTGAGATTGGAGCAACATCAGTAGTTGAGAGTTAGTCATGGTTATTTTTAAATTTACTTTTATGTATACCTTTCTTTTAGAAATTTTTAAAGCCCTATAATTTTTAGCAAACAAACAAACGAAATTCTTCTTTTGAGAAACCCTTGAAAAATCACAATGATTAGAGATCAAAAGTAATAACAAGTATATGAATAGAAAAAATTGGTAAGGATTTGTCTTGGTCCGTCAAAAGAGCGAGAATGAGTCCCAATGCCAATACTAATGAAAAAATTGGTATGGATCGGCTTTGGTCCGTCAGAAGAGCAAGGTTCTTTCCCGCTATCAATATAAGGGATAAGTTGGTGTAGATCGGTCTTGGTCTATCAAAAGAGCGAGATTCTTTCCCTCTACCAACACAATTGTGCTTAAATAAAGTAAATTTAAAAGACCTCCCAACAAAAGCATGAACTAGGGGGATGATCAGATGATGAGTGGATGTAAAATGTGTTTGTTTTAGATTATGGCGCTTGGTGAGATGGAAGAGAGAATTGTATACACTTTAGTCAAATAGACAAAATTTTTATAACTCTTTTCTAGTTAGCGAGATGTTAAATCTAATTTTTAGTTTAAGAATCCTTGGTTAAATGACTTGGGTAAACTTCGACTTTCATAAATTAACTAGTGAATTCTAGTATTAAGTATTGTTGAAGCATTTGAATATGGTCAGGTGAAATTATGACATTGTTAAGGGTGAAATTGATTGACTTTATTATTCAAGTTAGTTGAGAATGATTTTCTTACTTTTCTATGGGTCAAGTGTATTCATTCATCGGTTTTCTGAATAGCGATAAATTTTGTTTAGCGTTTCTTGTCCCGAAAGTTGTGTTTTGATTTATTTGCTTGAGGACAAGAAAATGCTTAGGTGTGGGGAAGTTTGATAACTCTTATTTTAAACATTTTTCACATGGTGATTTTATAGTATTTTCCTTACATCTTCGGTTTTCTTTAAAGAAATTGATACTTAATTGAGTAAAATTTTGATTTCAAGGTTTGAACGTGTTCTTAGATTGAAAACGAAGAAAATGAATCAAGTTTCACTTAATTTGGAGTTCAAATGAATGAGTTATGAAGTTTTGAAGTTACACAGTCTGGGACACATTCGTGTCCCCAGGCTGTGTCTATTCAGGAAAATTTGCCAAGGTCAGAAAGTTACACGAGTTGAGGACACGCCTGTGTCCCAGGCCATGTCTGGTGACGAAAACGAAAACCTTACAATACATTATAAAATGACATACTAGGGTTTTACACACAACAGGGGGCACTCAAAAAAGTGAAGAGACTTGAAGAAAAGGAGGAGAAAAAGGCGAAAGCAACACCCAACTTCAAGATTGAAGAGATTTATCATCAACAAAAGGGGTTTTTCATGTTTTATTTATTGGTTTTGTTGGAATTCGTTTTTAGTTTCATTATGATAGCTTAAGGTTCGTGTATTTAGGATTATGGAACCTATGGTTTCATGTGACTATTAGATTGATTGATAGTTTTCAATAAAGTTTCTATCTTTTCTTGATTCAATTATATTATTTAATTGATAATTGATATTTCTAGAGTATCAATCTATGATATTATGCATGATGATTGAGAAGTCACATGTGTAATGAGATCTTGACATAATTGGAGTGAATTACATGTGTACTTAGAGATAAGATATATGTTTCTTCCGGAAAGTTGTTTGTTTATGTGGGAATTCATTATACATTAATGCGATTCTGAATTATATTACTAAGTAAAGAGATTCTGGTAAATAATTTAGGATTAGGGTTAATATGCTTGAGAAATGTATTAACTTTAATTGTGAATCCTTCCGGTCAATAATAG
The DNA here is from genome assembly GCA_024138015.1 of Lumnitzera littorea. NCBI lineage: Eukaryota > Viridiplantae > Streptophyta > Magnoliopsida > Myrtales > Combretaceae > Lumnitzera > Lumnitzera littorea. The sequence goes on from JAMXBB010000002.1 coordinate 49,551,860, forward strand.
TAGAAATTGAATTGATTACATTTTAAGCAGTCATATGTTAAACACTAGGAGAAATAATTCCTAAATACGTTATTTGCATTCTTGAAGTCGTTCTTAATTCTATCGCTTTCTAAATTGCTTAATCAAGTCTCATAATTAGGTTAGTTTGTTAATTTTAGCATTTTTAATTAATTCAACTCATCACAATTTTTCGGTTAGATAATAGAGCTAAGGTTCATATTAGTACTCGAAGTCTCTGAGGGATCGACTCGGACTCACATCCGCTATATTAAAATTGATAGGTGCATTTGCTTGATATCAAGTTTTTGTAAACTCCTCTAACTTCCTCTTGTTCAGTAGAAGATCCTTTAGAAATTTCTTATACTTTGGCATTTACAAGATGACATCAACAAGAGGTAAGTTAATGTGTAATTGTTTGAAAATATCAAGCAATTTACCAAATTCCTTGTTCGGATCAGTGTAACTTTGCTTAAGGCGCTGCGGGTAAGGGATAGGAGGCTTGTACTCCTTCACTTTTGATGGTTCCATACTTTCTTTTGATTTTAGTGGCTTTTCATCTTCCTTACGGTTGACTTCCACTTCTTTCTCAATTACTTCTCTACCATCCTTCTTCTCCACTTGCAGTTTTCTATCATTTCTTATGGTCACAGCATTAACATGTTCCTTGGGATTAATCTCGGTATTCCCTAGGAGTGTTCTTTGTGGTCTTTCAGAGATCATTTTTGTAAGTTGACCAATTTGGTTCTCAAGGTTGCGGTTGGAAGCCTCTTGATTCCTCAACGATGATTCAATGTTGGATAAGCGAGCCTCATTGCCTTGAATATATTTTGTGAGAAGTTCTTCCACACTGGACTTCTTTTCTTGAGGAAGAGGAGGTGGGAATGGTCTTTGAAATCTAGGTAGGCCAAAGTTGGTCTTCTACTGGCCTTGGTTTTGATTTTCTCAAGAGAAATTAGAGTGATTCCTCCATCCAAAATTACAAGTATTGCTGTAGGGGTTATTTTATTGCATGGGTAGATTTCCTAGATAATTTACCTGTTCCAATTGTTTTTGTGCTCTATAACCCTGTATACCAAAGTCACTTACATCTTATTGTACTTGTTGAGGGCCAACAGAGAGTGCATCGATCTTCTTACTCAATAGGTCCACCTTGGCTGCCAGAGCAGTGGTCAAGTCCACATCATAAATTCCCATAACCTTTTGCTTGGCTCTAGTGCTTTCCCACTGATAATTGTTCATTGCTATTCCTTCAATCAGGTTTTGTGCTTGCTCGAGTATCTTTGTGTTCAAAGTACCTCCTGCGGATGCATCAATCATCTGTCTCGTAGATAAATTGAGACCATTATAGAAGGTCTGCATCTACATCCATAGTAGGAGGCCATGATGTGGGTACCTCTTGAGTAAGTCCTTGAATCGCTCCCAAGTGTCATATAAAGTCTCCTCTTCCAATTGGGCAAAACAAGAAATGTCATTCCGAAGTTTAGCGGTCTTCACAGGTGGGAAATATTTCTCCAAAAATTTCTCTATCAATTTATTCCAAGTTGTGATTGAATTTCATGGTAGAGAGTTCAACCACTATTTTGCTTTACCCCTCAAGGAAAAAGGAAATAGTCGTAGTCGGATGGCATCATCTGTGGCTCTGTTGATTTTAAATGTATCACAAATCTCTAGAAAGCTATAGATGTGGGTATTAGGATCTTCATCTTGGAGACCGTCAAACTGAACATATTGTTGCACCATTTATATGATGTTAGGTGCAATTTGGAAGTTATTAGCCGCGACGATTGGCCTTGCGATACTAGATCCAGCTCCAATAAATGTAGGCCTTGAATAGTCGGACATGGTCCGATTTGCTTCATTACCATTATTAGCCATGTGTAGTGGATCTTCTTGATTGATGAATTTAGTGTTGGCCTCTTCACCCTCTTCCTTGATCTCAACGATTGACTTGTCCTCTATGGTAGCCACAATTTGTCTAGGTCACAATCTTAAATTTTGGAGGACAATTCTCTTAATTTCAGGATCAAGTTTTACCAAATTTTCCAGATTGCTTCGGGTCATGTACTACAAGGGCAAGAAATATAGAATCAATTTCAACTCTAGGTAATATAGATAAACAATGAAAACAAAAGAGAAAAAAAAAATAGTCAAAGTAATAAAGCAACTAGTGTTCTTAATATTGAAAATCCCTAGTAACGGTGCCAAAAACTTGATATCAGGCAAGTGTACCCATCAGTTTTAATATAGCGGATGTGAGTCCGAGTCGATCTTTTAGAGACTTCGAGTACTAATATTAACCTTAACTCTATTATCTAACCGGAAAATTATGAAGGGTTGAATTAATTAAAAATACTAAAATTAACAAACTAACCTAATTATGAGATTTGATTAAACAATTTAGAAAGCGATAGAATTAAGAACAACTTCAAGAAAGCAAACAACGTATTTAGGAATTATTTTCCCTAGTGTTTAACATGTGACCACTTAAAATGTATCTAATTCAATCTCTATTATTCTTGACCGGAGGGATTCACAATTAAAATTAACACCTTTCTCAAGCATATTAATCTTAATTCTAAATTATTTACCGGAATCTCTTCACTTAGTAATATAATTTAGAATCGCATTAATGTATAATGAATTTCCATACAAAAGAACAACTTTCCGGAAGAAACATGTATCTTATCTCCAAGTATATATGTAATTTTCTCCAATTATGTCAAGATCTCATTACACATGTGATTTCTCAATCATCATGCATAATATCATAGATTGATATCCTAAAAATATCAATTAACAATTAAATAACATAATTGAATCAAGAAAAGATAGAAACTTTATTGAAAATTATAAATCAATCTAATAATCACATGAAACCCTAGGTTCCATAATCCTAAATACAAGAGTCTTAAGCTATCATAATGAAACTAAAAACGAATTCCAATAAAACCAATAAATAAAACATGAAAAACTCCTTTTATTGATGATAAATCTCTTCAATCTTGAAGTTGGATGTTGCTTTCGCCTTTTTCTCCTCCTTTTCTTCAAGTCTCTTCACTTTTTTGAGTGCCCCCTATTGTGTGTGAAACCCTAGTATGTCCTTTTATAATGTATTGTAAGGTTTCCATTTTCGTCACCAGACACGGCTTGGAACACAGTCGTGTTCCCAGGTCGTGTAATTTTTTGACCTTAGCAAATTTTCTTGGATGGACAAAGCCTGGGGACATGACTGTGTCCTAGACTGTGTAACTTCAAAACTTCAAAACTCATTCATTTAAACTCCAAATTGAGTGAAACTTGAGTCTTTTTCTTCGTTTTTAATCCAAGAACACGTTCAAACCTTGAAATTGAATTTTACTTAATTAAGTATCAATTTCTTTAAAGAAAACTAATGATGTAAGGAAAATACTATAAAATCACCATGTGAAATATGTTTAAAATAAGAGTTATCATTTAACTACTTAACTACTACATTACGCTATGCCATATTTAGGGATTTTTTAATTTATTTTTATTAAAAACATCTTTCATCTTATCTTCCTCATATTATAGGGAATATTAGGAGAAAAATTGTACTACCATCTTCATTTGTTGGAAGCTCTCGTGATATGTACCAAAGATATCAAGATGCAATGACATTAGTTTAGGAACTAGGAAGACCTAATTTCTTCATTACCATAACATGTAATCCATCTTGGCTGGAGATTCAATGTAAGTTGCTTGAAGGACAAACACCACATGATCCTTTGGATGTACTTTTACGTGTCTTCCAATGTTGATTTCAGGAGTTTAAAAAGGATGTTCTCAACAGAAGTGATTTAGGAAGAGTTGTTATGTACACATATATAATAGAGTTCCAAAAACAAGGCCTACCACATGCTCACATGCTTATCATACTAGATGATGACTTCAAGCTCAATTCACCTGATGATTATGATTCAGTTGTGCGAGCTGAGATTCTTAATATAAATGATGAGCCAAGGTTGTTTAATGTAGTGCTTATATACATGGTTCAGGGTTTGTGTGGTGGGTTTAACTCTTTTATACCATGCATGAAGCAAGGTTATTGTAAATGCCGTTTCCCTAAGCCATTTTCAGATTGTACTATCCAAGGCAATGATGCATATCCAATATATAGAAGAAGACAAAATATGCCCATTACACTTCTAAACTGTCCAAACATTAGGGTGGATAATAGTTGGATTATCCCTTATAATGCTTGGCTACTCTTAAAGTACGATTGTCATATAAACGTAGAGATTTGTGTAAGTGTGAAGAGTGTTAAGTATCTATATAAATACATACACCAAGGTCCTGATAGGGTGTCTCTTGAGGTTCGTATAGGTTCTGAAATTGATGAAATCTATCAATTTATAGATGCATGTTAGATATGTGCACTAGAAGCTGTTTGGAGATTGTTGAAGTTTCCAATGAATCACATGTATCCATCTATTATTAGACTACAAATACATCTACCAAAAATGCATACAATCAGATTCAGGCCTAATGAGATTGTATACTCAATTTTGAGTAATAATTTAACACCATATATGATGTTCACAAAATTTTTTCATACTAATGCCATCGACCCTCAAGTAGGATGGTATTTGTGTAAAGATTTCCCAAAACATTACATGTGGGGAAACTTCAAATGGCATTACAAAAGGACTATGAAGAAGGTCATAGGAAGAATATATATAGTACCTTTAGCAGATTTTGAAAGATTTTATCTTCGAGTTTTACTTAACAATGTTCGCGATCCTACTTCTTTTAGTAATCTCTTAACACACCATGGCAGGTAACACGAGACATTTAAAAAGGCAGCAGAAAGTAGAGGACTAATTGAAAATGATGAAAGCATACGCCATTGCTTACTTTAAGCTATGTTCTTCCAAATGCCATCTACACTTAGGAGATTATTCATAACCATTATTGTATATTGCCAACGAGCTGATATTAGGTTATTATGGGATGAATTCTACGTGAGTATGATGCAAGATTACCCTTGATCATTTAATGGGCATGTGTTCATAATCATTAACTTATTGCATGACATCGATGCATTACTTGGGCAACATGGGAAAAGTTTATTAGATTACGACTTACTGCAACTTCAACGTGAATTAATTGAAAGAAGTAGTATACTTAAGGTTGTATAAGATGAGTTATCTATTGTTGTGCCTGATGAAGATATGGATACAATTGCAAGTTTAAACATTGACCAAGCATGTGCATTTGATTTAGTTAAGTCTATAGTCGAGCAAAATCAGTCTACAATATTTTTCATTGATGGTCTAGGAGGTATAGGTAAAACTTTCCTATATTATACTATTTTAGCATTTTTTCAAAGTAGTGGTTACATTGCCTTAGCAACATCAACCTCTGGGATTGCTTCTACAATATTACTAGGTGGTAGAGTAGTACACTCAAGGTTTAAGATCCCCTTAAATCTAGATTCAAATTCCGTTTGCTCAATAAGCAGGCAATTTAAATTAGCTACACTGTTGAAGATGTGCAAAGCTATTTTATGGGATGAAGCTTCCATGGCGAATAGATATGCTTTCGAGTCCTTAGATAGGACACTTAGAGATATTGTGGAGAATGATTTTCCATTTGCGGGTAAAGTAATGATATTGGGCAGAGATTTTAGATAGATTCTTCCGGTAATTCCAAAGGGCACAAAAAGTCAATTGATCAATGCATACCTTAATAGATCACCCCTTTTATAGTAATGTTTACGTTGTTCGATTAGCATAAAAAATGAGATCCATTGCTAATAGAGATTTCTCGAAATTTGTTCTATGAGTTGGTGATGGGGTTAGGCCTATTGTACGTGATGACTTTATAAAAATACCTCAATCTATGAGCATATAGTGACACAATGATCAGTCAATTGATTGTTTGATTGATATAACCTTCCCAAATCTTTATGAACATACTGATACGAGGCAAGCGCACCTATCAATTTTAATATAGTCGGATATGAGTCCGAGTCGATCCCTCAGAGATTTTGAGTACTAATATTAACTTTAGCTTTATTATCTAACCGGAAAATTATGTCGAGTTGAATGAATTAAAAATACTGAAATTAATAAACTAAACTAATTATGAGACTTAACTAAGCAATTTAGAAAGCAATAAACTACTAACGACTTCAAGTATGCAATAATGTATTTAGGAATTATTTCCCCTAGTGTTTAACATGTAACCTTTTTAAAATGTATTCAATTCAGTTTCTATAATTCTTGACCGGAGGGATTCACAATTAAAGCTAATATTTTTCTCAAGCATATTAACCCTAATCCTAAATTATTTACCGGAATCTCTTCACTTAGTAATATAACTTAGAATTGCATTAATGTTTAATGAATTCCCACACAAACAATCAACTTTCCGAAAGAAACATGTATCTTATCTCTAAGTATACATGTAATTCTCTCCAATTATGTTAAGATCTAATTACACATGCAATTTCTTCTTTCAACATGCATAATATCATATATTGATACTCTAGAATTATCAATCTATAACTAAACGACATAATTGAATCAAGAAAAGATAGAAACTTTCTTGAAATTATAATTCAATCCAAGGGTTACATGAAACCCTAGGTTCCATAATCCTAAATACTTGAATTCTAAGCTATCATAATGAATCTAAAAATGAGTTTCATCAAAAACATGAAATAAAGCATGAAAACCCCTCTTGATTTGATGAACAATCTCTAATCTTGAAATCGACGTCGTTCTTGCTTCTTGATGTTGTTCTCCTTAAGTCTCCTCTCGTCTCTCGTCTCTCTCCCTTTCTATAATGTCTCTCCTTCTTTTGAACCCTAAGATCTCATTATATATGTGTATTACACGTATTTTATTTTCGTCACCAGACACGGCCTGGGATATGGCCGTGTCCCCAGGTCGTGTAACTTTCTGCACTAAGGCAAAATTTCTGCACAACTTCAAAACTTCATAACTTCTTCGTTTGAACTCGGAATTGAGTGAAATTTGATTTGTTTTCTTCGTTTTCAAGCCTAGAACGCGTTTAAACCCTGAAATCAACATTTTACTCAATTAAGTATCATTTTCTTTAAAGAAAACTAAAAATGTACGGGAAATGCTATAAAATCACCATATGAAATATGTTTAAAATCAGAGTTATCACATACACAAGATGCATCTTACTTTATTAGTCGTGCACTTCTAGCCTCAACAAATGTTGAGGTTGACAAGTTAAATGATGCAATAATCGACTCATTTCTTGGTGATGCACACACTTATTACTCCTTTGATGCCATTAGCGATTACGATGGGTAAATGTATCAACAAGAATACTTAAACTCTATATTGCCAGGTGGAATGCCTCCTTATATATTGATACTGAAGAAAGGAGCACCAATTATACTCCTACATAACATAGAACCAAAGGCGAATCTTTGTAATGGTATGGTTAACATGCATCGACTTCTTACAAAACGTCATTTATGCAGAAGTTTTGATTGGACATTCAAGAGGGTTAAAAGTTCATTCCAAGAATAAAACCGAAGTCTTTAGAGAGTTTAAATCTCCTATTTGAAATGACAAGAAAATAGTTTCTAGTTCATTTAAGCTTTGCTTTGACAATCAACAAAGCATAAGGTCAAACAATACATAATGTGGATATTTATCTTTTAGATCATGTGTTTGGCTATGGACAACTTTATGTGGCCTTATCACGTGGGGTTTTAATAGCTTTAATAAAAGTTTTAGTAAAGAAGGGTAAACTTCCTAGGGTAACAGGCACTTATATATGGAATGTTGTCTACAAAAAATGTACTGTTATCTTGAAGGTATTCTTATAATTAATTCGCTATGATACCATCATCATTATTATTTTAGCCAGTTATGCAGACTTTATAGATATTATTCTTATAATTAATTCGCTACGATACCATCATCATTATTATTTTAGCCAGTTATCAGACTTTATAGATATTTTTTGTAAGTTTCCAATCTTTTTTAGATGGTTAATCTTGATGGTATTTGATCTATAAATTTACTATTTAATAAATTATATAGCACAACTTTATTTTTTTTTTTTACAAAGGCAACGTGGGTGCGTCATTTGCTAATATATATATATATATTCTACTTAAATGCTAGATACTTTTACCTCCTAGTATATCTTAAAAATAGAGTTAGGAATATCAGAAGATTTGACCATACTTTAGCAATAATAATAATAATATCTATTAATTTAGCAAGAAAATTACTAAAACACCCCTAATTAGTAGGAAAATTATACAAAATTAATCAACATGCAATGAAACATCACATTGAAACTCAGTAACTTATTTAAGAAGTCAAAAAAATAAGGGGGACAAAAGTGATAATTTTTAATAATTTTGTTTTTTTTTTCAGAAAATTTATTTATTAGCCTTTTTAAGTGTCAAAAATTCACCAAAAATTTGAAAAATGTCCCAAAATTCTAAAAAATTTATTAGGGATGTGTAAGAATATTAGAAAGCTATAGTAATTTTTCTAGGACTTGTTTCCTAAGCTATTGATAAAAATTTAATTTCTAAAGGTGAAGAAACCTCTATAAATATTGCCTCATCACTTGTAAATTTTCCATACATTCACTTATAACTCTAAAATTCACCAAAATTTAATTGGAGTATACTCTCATATTCCCTTAGGTTTGTGACAATCGTTAAGTGGTGGTGATGTCTGTTGAGTGGTGGTTTTGACCCTTAGAAGGTGTTTTAGTGTGGGAACTTTTGATAAAGTTATAATGTTTCTTTTGCTTCGAAGTTTTTATTGTAAGTACTTTATATTTATAGTAGCATGTATTTATCATGATAAAAATTATTTTGCACATTATATTGCTTAAAAAATTAATTTTCAAAAAGATCATGCATAAATGTAAAAAAGTAGAATTGATAGGATTTTAATGATGATAAACTGTTTTTTTTATTATTTCTTCTATAATCAATAAAACTAAAATTGAGGAAGTTTTTTATTTACTCATTTGAATATATTTAGATGTAAATTGATAATTCATTGAATAAGTAGTAAGAAATAATAAAGAAAAGGGATGTACCACTATCACTAATGTGATAAAGAATGGAATTGATAGTGCCGTATTCAAAGTTAATTTCCTATAAACAATTGAAGGAGGGCTACGACTTTCTATATGGATTCACCATGCTTTATGACTATGGTTGTATAGATGAATTGGACATAATATTAATATATACGATTATGTTATTATTGTGTTTTGTATCCAATAAATAGAAAATTAATATTCATAAAATAAATTGATGCATAATTTTAGTTGTATATTACATATAATGCATTTTAGGGAAAAAGGTAAATATATGATTACGTCATTACCATATTGCATATTGGATGAGGTAGATATGATTATGTTATTATCACAAAAGTGATAATTTTTAATAATTTTGATTTTTGTTAGAAAATTTATCAATTAGCCTTTATAAGTGTCAAAAATTCACCAAAAATTTGAAAAAAGTCCCAAAATTCTAAAAGTTTGCTATGGATGTGTAAGAATTTTAGAAAGCTATATTAATTTTTCTAGGACTTGTTTCCTAAGCTATTGATAAAAAATTGATTTCTAAAGGTGAAGAAACCCCATAAATATCGCTCCATCACTTGTAAATTTTCCACATATTCACTTATAGCTCCAAAATTCACCAAAATTGAATTGGAGTAAACTCTCGTATTCCCTCAGGTTTTGACAACCATTAAGTGGTGGTGGTGATTGTTGAGTAGTGGTTTTGACTGTTAGAAGGTGTTTTAGTATGAGAACTTTTGGTAAAGTAATAATGTTTTTTTTTTTTTTTTTTTTTTTTTTTTTTTTTTGCTTCAAAGTTTTTATTGTAAGTACTTTATATTTGTTGTAGCATGTGGTCATTATGATAAAAATTATATTTCATGTTTATAATTTTTAATAATTTTTTCAATTTTCCACTCAATATTGCTTTAAAACTTAATTTTGAAAAAATAATTCATAAATAAATAGCTATTGACCTTACAATGCCATCACAAATTTTCTTACACTATAATATACTATTTATAATTGTTTTATGCCAAAAGTAACATTATACTTATTACTTCATATTTATTATCATTTTATGACTCATTTTTCAAGTAAATAACTTAGAAATAGGTTATTTACAAAATTTCCAGGATAATAAATAGATCATCTATATGACTTAAAATACTTAATATAAAGGTGTAATCATAATTTTGAACCTCTTTTGATTAATATATTATTAACTTTCCTCATATCTCTATCTATACTTCATTTTCATTAAACTAAGATTGGGCCTTAAAATACTATTAGCTTAACTTTTGCAGTTCCCCATTTTGAAATATGTTGCATCAAGATATATTCGGTTTTTTAACTTAAAATTTTGATAAGTTTTCTTAAATAAGTGAATCGTAAATGGTAAAACCAAATAATTTATCTTTTTAACTATACAATTGAAAAGACAATATACTAACATAGAGTTGTACATTCTTTTTTTGACTTCCAGGTTCAGAGACGACCATATCTTAGGTAAGTGACCTATTTTACCGCAATTAAGTTATTCTTTACAAGGAACCATAACTCATTATATCGATTGTGCTTGTAATTAGCTTGATTTGTGCATATGCAACATATGTGATTGAAGACTTGATTTCAGTAACGAAGCTTACTTGTTTGATGTGTTTAATTTCAACCATTGTGATTTGTGATACTTGATTGATTGCCTACTAAAAATCTAACTCTAAGAATCTACTTAGACTAAGGAACTGGACATGCATTGCATCTCTTGCATACTTATATTTGTCCCATCGGATACCAACCACTAGGTGAGATATAAAACATATCTTCTTTTGACTATATTGAGCTATTTTGACTTGAGAGGAGATCATAGTACAAGTAAAAGCTGTCAATGGATAGTTCAAAGTGGTTTAAGGAGGATTAAGGATTCTTTACACAAACTTGGATTTGGTGGGAGAATGTTATTTATGAAAACTCTTCAAAACCTAGATTAGAGTAGATATAATTTCCCTAATCTCATGATATGTCATGTAGATGACATTTGTTCTATTGCATTGTATGCTAAAGGATTGTTTCTCTTGATTGCTTAAGTATAATGCAAGTTCTTTGCTACTTGCTAAGCCGTGGTTTTGCTTACGCCTTTATAGAGTTGTTGCAGGTTATCAAGATTTATACATTATGATGCCTAGGGTTCCATTGGTAGGTTTTTGAGCTAACAAGAGAGGAAGACGAGTAAAGAAACAAGACATCAAGATTTCTTTGTAAACAAATTGAGGCATTAATTCGAGCTCCAACTTATATTGTAATGAATATTTGAAATAACAATAAGATATGAAATAATTATTCTTTAAGTATTGATTTTATGTAAGTCGTGTGTATCCTAAGTGATTATGACAACAATAGGTCTTAAGCTATTATGATTTGTTAAGATATACGTCAAGACTGTTATTACATTTTGTAAAACATGACACATTGTCACATTTACACCATGTTTGAGAAGAAGGGAGAAATTAGGAGGAAATGAATATGGAGGGAAGAAACTAGTAGGGAAAGAGTTGGGATATTTAATTTCTTACTACGTATTTATTTAGAAGTGAAAAGAAAAGGAAGCAAAACTATTTTTTAATAAAGAGTAAGATAGTATTAAATTACTAAAATGTCCATAATAATAATAATTTCATCAACTTTAGAGTGCCAAATAGAAATTGTAGTTAGCTTTTCATATTTTCTCTAACTTTTCTCCATCTTTCGAGGGAACAGATTTTGATAGGATTCATGGATTTGTTTGTTTATCAATTCCATTTTTTTCTCAATTTTCATCATAACAAAACAATAGAAAATGAATTAATTCAATTCTCTCTAATTTTATCCCCTCCTATCCTTTTTCTCTCATCCCAATCATCGTCTTAATAGGAATTAAGTCTATCCAATGCTATTGTATACTATTTATTATTGCCGATCTCAAGTAATTGTTTTGCTCAACTAACTAGTTTTCAGTTGCATAATTTGAGTTTTTGCAATTTTTCTATGTAATTATGTCATTTTTTTAATATTATAACTTGAGTTTTCACATTTTCACATTTGGCATATCTGTGTTATCATTCTTTTTTTTTTTTTCCCCCAATTATACAAAGGCTAATTATTTGAACGCCTTATTCAACATACCTCATATTTGCATTTTAGCTCAGACTCTTTATCTTTTTCAACGATTATGTAACTGAAAAGAAAGAATGGTGTGAAGAAAGCGGGAAAGCGCAGATTATGCAACTGACGAGAGAAACAATACGACATGGAAAGAGGGAAAAAATGAAAGCTAAACCTTGGTTTTTTAGTAGAGGAACTAGCAAATATAAAATTTTAAAAATATTATTAACTCAAGTGAAAACGAGAGGGAGCCCACGCGTATTCTCATCATGAAGTTCAGTCTTCGTCGGGGTATTTGAAGAAAGCTTTTGTTATTCCTAGGAAATTCGTCAAGTCACTTCTGGACTCAGCCTGGCAAATGGCTGGAAACACGTCATATGTCACGAACTGCTTTTACAGATTTTTAACAACAATCGATGAAGCGTCTCTTCTCCATCTGATTGATTTTTTCTTTTCTTCTATTCAGACTATAGTAAATAGAAAATAACTGTTTAGTACCTAGGATACGGTCATTTTTCTCGGCATCTAACTTGAACTCTTTTGACAGAAATTCATCCTGAAAAGGCTGCGGAAAGTGCATTCATGGTGAAACAGACAACATTTTTACTAGTTTTTGTTTGAAAATGCTTGAATAGCTCAACTTTTTTTTAAAAGAAAATTGAATTCATCGTCAGATAGCAAATATAGTATTTCTGTGTTTATTCATGGATAGCGCATACAGTATTTCTTGAATGTTATCCAGGAAATGCCCAGTGCATGTAAAGATAAAAAGAAAATTTGGATAAGTATATAAGCAATGACAATTTTTGTAGATAAGTGACAATTGGAATTTTAAAATTTGATCTATTTTGTACTTGAATCTTACTAGTATCCTTGAATTGTTTGGATAAACATAGCAAGTCCTTATTTTATAAGTATGTGAAATATTTTTTTTAATCGTCTTAATTAATATCCAAACACCCGTTGATAAAACTCTTATAAGAAAGTACTTTCCATTATTTAGTTCAGTTTTACTTTTTCTCTAGTTTTGACAAAGATAACGGGAATTCTGAAAAAACAAAAAAATAATTTCCCTCAATAATAATAGACCCCCACATTTTCTGCAAGCTTGCATTTTTTTTTCCCCCACTTCCTAATGTTAATGGCAATCAATGGATTTTACTGGCCACATTAACTGTGGTTCTCGAAATGGGACAGCTTAGACAGTGAAGCGCAGTAAGCCTAGGAGGTTGGAGTTGTTCTCCACAGAGGGGGAAAGAAAATTATTTTCAGTCAAAAAGGACATGTTATTGAAATGGATTAAAATCCAGGCTCCAGAGTCCCAAAAAATACCATCATCGCTGTCGTCTTCACTCCATCCCCTATGTATTTTATGCAGTCTCACCAACTCCTCTGTAACATGCATTAAATCTTGACAGCTTCACACCACTTCTTAGGTTCCTCTTAAATGGCTCCCTCTGAATTTTCATGTTGGCACTTGCCATGCTTCAGATTTTTATTTATTTATTTATTTATTTTAATACTAGTGGCAATTTCTTCCATACACATATGTTTATGTTTATTACTATTACTATTATTATTATCACCAACATCATCATCACATTAGTTGCAAATCAAATTGTGGCAGCTAGTTTTGATGATTATATTTAAATGTCGATTATTGTGTAAATGTTGTTGTGTGCTTCTACGACGTATGTACATATCACAATAAGACAATGCAGTGGACAACGTTAAAGAATGAGAGTAAATGAAAGGACCAATAATAAACACGATCAAATTTACCTAGAGAGCTCTTGGTGATTTGAGGTAAAAAATCATGAGAATTGAAAGAGTGGAACTCACACTGTCGCACTTGTTTGTTTCTAAACTTTTACTTTCCTTTTGATTTGCACCTTCAAATTTAAACTCGGATTTTCTATTTTCAACCATATCTTAAGTTTGCGGATCGTGTCTTAAATTGTTGGCAATGTCCCAAAGTAACTTTCATTAATTACCAAAAATGCCCCTATCATATGTCATTTTGCTCTACTCTAGCATCAGCCATTTTCGATTGAGAATATACCACAACTCTATCGAGCGTCCGCCCCTTTTTGGATTGATGTTTTTATTGTTTTGTCTTGACGTGGAAAATTATCGTAGCATAAGAAGTTTGTAATGCAGAAAGACAGTAGTTTTCGGTACCTGCATGGTAGGTTATGGCATTGTGGTTCTAACATCTCCAAATAATTATCGCACTGTCTTTTTGGTTGTTGATAAAGTTAATTCGTTATCCAATTTGAGCCATGCTCCAACATCATTAAGTTTTGTCTTTCAATTAAAGAAATATTCTATTACCCTCCTGAAATTGTTGTAACTCAACTTTAAATTGCACACAAAATCATATCGCAAGAACAACTCAAGCTAAGTCGCGACTAAATTGCGAGCTCGCTGTATGACAGAATTTGTGTCATACATCATTTTGTCAAACTTAACTTGGAAGTTACCTGGCATTTTAATTCATGTTGGCAATAAGTTGCTAAAAATTTATTGTATCTTATTCATGTTGGTCTCTATAATCATGTTTCTAATTCTATCGAATTCGTATTTGTGTTATCCTTTAGTCTAATACTAGGATAATTGCCAATCTATGTGTTTTGTCTTTAAAATTGCAAAGTGACAATTGAACAGAATTTAATATTATATAACGAAGAAAATTAAAAAAAAAAAAATCTAATAAACTATTAGAGAAGATGATTGGCCAAGTAAGTGATAAATTATATATTACCATTATGTATCCTTGGGATCTTTCATTTCCATTTATTCATTATTAGTGGATGATGTATCCGTGATGTGCATACAAGTATAAGAAAATCACTTGTGTAACTTACCAAAAATCAAATGTGTAAAACATTAGTTGTAAAATAGTTATATAGTTAATTACAACAAGATAAAAAAATTAGAAACAGTAAAAAAAAAATTAAACATAGAAGTAATTGAAAAATATTGAATTACATAAATATTTATGTTTTTTTAAAATAATATAAGATAATATTACTAATCTTTTATATTTTTTAATTTACATTATTAACTATATCAATTGCCATAAACCTCATTACCCAAAATTTTTTTCATAAATCTGAGGTGTTGATATAATTTTATATAATGTCAAGTATATGTGCAATTTTGACAAAAAAAAAATAAAAAAAAATAAAAAAATGTTGGATAATGTACAAATTTCTTAGACAAAATTTTAATTTCTTATTTGAAATGAGGACTTTAAGGTTACTTTAACCTCAACATGCACTTAATTTTTATTATTCACAGATAAAATCAACTTTGCATAATTGATAATCTATAATGAGCTTAAGAATTTCACGATTTTAATTGTTGGATAATGATCATCTATAAATGTAAAAAAGTAGAATTGATAGGATTTTAATGATGATAAACTGCTTTTTTATTATTTCTTCTATAATCAATAAAACTAAAATTGAGGAAGCTTTTTATCTGCTCATTTGAATATATTTAGATGTAAACTGATAATTCATTAAATAAGCAATAAGAAATAATAAAAATAATAAATAAAAGGGATGTATCACTACCACTAATGTGATAAAGAATATAATCGATAGTATCATATTCAAAGTTGATTTCCCATAAATGATCGAGGGAGGGCTATGGCTTTCTATATGGATTCACCATGCTTTATGATTATGGTTGTATAAATGAATTAGACATAATATTAATATTTATGATTATGTTATTATCGCATTATGTAGCCAAGAAATGGAAAATTAATATTCATAAAACAAATTGATATATAATGTAAGTCGTATATTACATATAATGCATTTTAGGGAAAAAGGTAAATATATGATTACGTTATTATCGCATTGCATATTAGAAGAGGTATATATGATTATGTTATTGTCACATAAGCATTGCATATCCAAGAAAATAAAAATTAATATTCATAAAATAAATTGATATGTAATTTTAATCATATGTTACATATAATTTATTTTAGAGAAAAGATAAACATAACAAAATTTTTTGTTTATTTTTGTAGTCTTTTTGGTATTTTATCAAGTAAGATATAAATAAAAAAACAAAAGTATAAAATTTTTATCAAGTAAGATATAAGAGGAAAAATATAGAAGTATAAAATGAGTCATCCATTATCTCAATTAATATGTATAAATTATTGTAGAGAGAAGATAATGGAAAAGAATTAAAGAAAAATGTTACAATTATTTATTGTTGCCAAGCTTCACAAAATTTGCTGCCTATTATCCTGTAAGTTATTCATATAGTCATGAAGGGAGCTGTTATATGATATATTAATATTTACTAAACTTATATAGATAAAAAAAATAGTTATTAATAGTTATCAAAGTCTTTTAACTTTAATAATATAAATAAAGCTAGTAGCTGAAAATTAGAACCAAACCAACTATATGAAAAATAATGTTAGGATTTATCATAGACAAAGAAATAGATCATCTCAATTTATATTTTTTATATTTTCCTTAATTTACTCTCTTAAAATATTGTCAAGTACAACCAACGGTTGAGATCATAAAGAAGAAAATGATACCATAATAATATTACAGAGTGTTTTAAAATTTTGGATAATCTTAACTATTAATTTATAAATTGAGAAAAACTATAGAGAGGATCCAAATTATACACACAAACATACATATGGAGATTGCAAATATCAATATGCAATACTAGACTGGATTACTCCAATCAGGGACTTCTTTTTTCTTTTATGTTATTTCGTGTATTTATTGCACTCACTCTCATAGTGCCTCATATTGATTATTATTGTTAGGTGTAGCATAACATGGTCCCAGAATGAAAAATACTAGATCATGCTTTTGGCCAAGAAGTGGAAATCTAAAGTGCACCGATCATGTATAAGTTAATTGCATGTCATAAGAAAAGCCAAATAGGGGGAAAAGAAAAAAACCATTTTTTTTTCCTTGATCAAACAAAGTTTATTTATACTGCAAAGGATACATTAGATCAGGTAGAAGGAGACTTATAATCCCTTACGTACATACAAAAGCAGTCTCTTTGGAGACAGCCGATAAACAAAAAAAGTAATAAAAAGCGCGATACTTGTCTTTTTTATCCCTTAAGCTATCCAATTTTTTATCTACAACCGGGGCTATCATGCTAAAATACACACACATATATATATATATATATATATATATCGAAATATTTTTGTGTAACAGCTAGCAGAGAAAAGCATTACTAGCTTTCACTCTAATCCAAAAACATAGGGTACGTGAAATTTTGTCTGAATCCGCAATAACCATGTTGCAAGCGCCAAGCGTTCCCCAAGGACCGAAAGCATAGTATTGTAAGGCAGTGGCCAAAAAAAAAAAAAACCCACGCCGGGGAATTATGAAATACAACACGAAACTTTTACGTTTCCGAGTAGTGGAAGAAGCTATGGTTCGGGGTTCTGACAACATATGCTTGTTCATGATGAATTAGTGACTTGAGTTGTATCAAGTAGAACTTTGCTGGAAAATGTACGGTTTTATGAAATTATAAATTTTGGTTGAAACGTTTTCTAATTCAAGAATTATAATCATTGCTATTTTATTTTGATCAAGAATTGTTAGCGAGTGTTTTGAAAATACTTATTAGGAGTTTAAAAATAAGGAATTTGATAATTTTTAATATTGATTATATATTTTATGAAAAAATAAGTCAGATAGAAAAATTTCTCTTTCTTTTTTTTTCCGCTTTTAGAGAGAACTCTAATTTGATAGGTCCAGGAAAATAATTTTCTTTCCGATTCCTTTACCTCCCAACTTCATCACCATCTAATGAAATGGTGGAATTTGATTTTTTTTCCTTTTCCTTACCCTTTCTCTCATGCCAAACAGAGTGTCCAAACAGAGTGTTAATACATTATGCCAACGGGCAACGACCTTTCCGACCATTCTGTCGTTTTGAAATCATTATAGTATCAAAAATAAACACGATAAGCCAGGGAGGCATCCTTTTAGTTTGATTTTCTTTATTTAAAATTTTGAGGGCAATTTTCCTATATTTTCTGTGCGTATCTATATATATATATATATATGTATTGTGGGACAATTTTTATACAGGTTCAAAATTTACGCTTTTGCGGTTAAATATTCCAAGTTTTAATATTAGCGGAGCATGATATTAAAGATGCGGCCAAAGTTGAAATGTATATCAGATATCAGCAATGAGAATGTCCATTCTTTTTAACAGAGAAAAGTCCTCTTGGAACTAAATATGTGTAGCAGCCTGTGCCAAAGCAGTTATGGATTATTAATCCATCTTCCGATGTCGAAATTGAGGTTATTCTTCCAATGTTGATTATTATGTTTATTTTTCAGTATTAACAATCTAAATATCCTGTCTTGAAATTAAAGCTATTTCATACCCGTGAAGATTTAAACAATTATATAAGCAACGTAATAAATTCTTAAGAACAGAAACAAGTCAAAGGACGGGCAGAAGGGACCTAAATCTCTAGGTGTAACAAGAAATTTTATAATTATGTTAAATAATAATTGTACTATAAATTATAGTAACCGTGTACTTCATTCAATAGTTAAAGTAGCCTAGTGAATGGAGTTTTTGCTTCGAAATAGGAGGTTTTGGTTCAAATTTTATGCCACTTATTATTACTTTTTTTTCTTAGGCATTCTCTCTAATTTCTCTCTTTTAAAGAAAATTTACACAAATGCATTTAATTTGCTTCCTTTTTTTGGGGGGGGCATATAATTTACTTCTATGAGATAGAAAGAATTGGTAAATAAACCTTCTGCACAAGCTTTACCTCCCCCAAACTTATAAAGGATTAATAACCTTATTTACGCCAACAACTTATGTTCTTAGTGGTCATCAATTTTTCATATATGTAGCAGATTTTCTAATAGGTGCAAACTCTCTCAATCGGTTCTTGCCTTCCAAAGACTTGCAATGATGCACAAGAAAAATTATTGACATCATTTAATGATTCCTCCGATAGCTAAGGTAGTGAATACTCTACACTAAAGGGTATATGGAATATTTTTCACTACCTCAAGATTGTTCTAGTTTCGATCATCATTCGCGGATGCTTCTGTCACTGGCTTCGCTATTATTAGGGTACGATCTCTTTTGATCCCTACACTATTATTAGGGTACGATCTCCTTTGATCCCCAGGCTTCACTATCATACTCTCATAACTTTATGGAGATCGATGTTTCTGATAAGAAAGGCATTCGGATGTGGTCATTTTAACTCACCTTAGAGGCTCCCCTTCTTTGAAATGGTAGGGCTATTTTCGTGACATATGAAGTAAAAATTTCCTTATAAATACATATATAATCAATGTTATCAAATCTAGTTTCAAGAGTTGATATGGACACTTGATAGATTCAAGGGTCAAGAGTCAAATTGGGATCATGTCATATTTTGATTATTTACAAAATTACAGAATCAAATTCATAATTGAATTAAATCCATCCATTAACCAATAATACATCAGCACAAAACATGAATCCTAAATGATATATAGGTTCACATGATCCAAACTAATTTAAACAACATTAGAGTCCTCACATTACATATTTAAAACTCAAAACTATAAAGTTAGATAACAATTCAAGCTTTATGATCTTTATCTCATTCAAGGATTTGCATAATATTGATTTGTTCTCCAGTTGGTTCCAAATTCACATCTTCTTGAATCTTTATGTCATCTAGAAGGAGGGAAACATAGGTAATGTAAGGAAAATTTGTCTTTTATACTCATTAAATAATAAGATATTTAGAAACATATCACTAATCTTGACTAAAGCCATCAATTGTTATGAAAGTAGCATCATCTTCATATCTTGCTTGTTCCATAATATCATCAAGTCAAGCTCAAGTGGTAACTCTTTTTCTTCTTCTTCTACTTTACAAAAATTTGTCTTATCAATGCAATTATAATCAATTGGATCATAGCTTTTCTTGTCCTCCATATGTTGATGCCTAAACCCCCCTCCCCCCAACAACACATACCTCAAAAAAAAAAAAAAAAAGAAAGCAAATAAAAAAGTAATTAGCATGTTAAATTTAAAAACCATATTAGTTAAGTATTTTTTTTTTGTTACATAAAACAATTCATATACCAATTTTTCAAATACAAATTGCATGCCACATAGATAAGATCATTTGATTTTAGGGAAATTGTAAAAACTCTTCTTAAACTTTGATTTAGATGAGGATTAACTTCTTGAATTTTCAAAATAAGGTTTTTAACCTCCTAAACTTTCTAAATTGATAAATAATCCCATAACTATTTTGAATTTTAATTTTTGTGTGTAAACACCCTTTGAACTTTAATTTTTGTGTATAAATACTCTCTTTACACACAAAAATTAAAGTTTAAGGATTATAAGGGTTGTTTTACCAATTTATTACAGTTTAGGAGGTCAAAAATCTCATTTTAAAAGTTTAAGGGGTTAATTAGCATCAAGCCAAAGTTTTTTTTCTTTTTTTTTTTTTTGGGGGGGGGGGGGAGGGGGGGCTTAGGTGCATTTTCCCCTTTGATTTTTGGTGCTCTAATTTGTTTCTTTTCCTAGTATGGATGTGCTAAAAACAACTCTAATTATGTTAACATCTTGAAAAAGAAGTTGTTTAGCTTAAGATTCGAACATGAGTTTTTTACAAACTAAGAGCATCATAACCAAATAATTCTCACTAATCATCTATAACTCAATAAAATTAATCAAATAATTGATTCCAATAGAAAAAAAAAATCAAATAATTGAAAAAATTAAATGTAAGGAAAATCATAAATTCTACTTATTACTCACTTGGTTGCATTATTTTGATAGACTTTGTAGTCATTTCTCAACCAAAATCTTTTGCCTAGTCATGATATAATTTGATGCTTTTAATCACTTGTGCATCGTCACTCTCACTATATATGCTTTTCTTTTCTAGGATATTAGAAAGGTTTTTCATAATTTTTACATTATCTTCAAAATTTTCATCATAAAAAAGGGTTGGATTAAAAAATAGGTAGCAATATAGATACCATGACGAAAATGCTTGTCTCACCTCTCATCAATAATTTTGATGGAAGGACTATATAATTTTTGCTTATTCTTGAAAATGGATACAATTCCTTGAAAACTCTTCATAAATTGTACAAAAAGAATACTTTTCATTAGCATCCACAATACATAGGAGTCTCATAATGGGAGTTGTAATTTTCACCATAAGCAAATACTCTTCCCAAAATTTATTATAGAAAACAATGGCATTAGAAACTTTTTGAGCAGCATATTTGGATAACCTATGACTTGTGAAATGCATATTTGTCACTAAAACTTGCAAGTTATACATATGTTCATAATTACATTTAAAAAGTAATGAAAATAGTGACAAACCAAGTCACTTTAGACAAATAATATCTTTTTAACCATTTATTTTTCTTAACTAAGATGAAAGATAATATGGTTATAGGCAAAGATGGTTATCTTGAAAGCATGGTTCGCAAGCTCATTCATATGATCCATCTTATTAATATGATTCGGCATTAAAATTAAACAATATACTACATAAGGAGACCGATATATATGATCATATCTCCCTTCTAACAATCTCCTAGCTATAACATAGTTACTTGCATTATTAATAACAATATGCATTAGATTATAAGGCCCAACCTACTTAACTATCTCTAAAAACATATTACATAGATTCTTAACATCCTTAACAACATTTGACACATCAATTGACTTCATAAACGTCTTTTAGAAAGACAATACATTACAAAATTTATTAAAGTCCATTGTCTTTTGTTATTCCCACCATCATTATTATGGTACACCTAGATTTAGCTTGATTGCTTCTATGAGAATTAATAAGCAATTAGTACTCCTCCTTGTAATCTCACAGAAACTAAATACCTATGGCAAGAGAAGACAAGCCCCCACAACCAATTGTAATAATAGCATCCAATGTAAGTTAAAACCAAAGTGGCTTTAGAGCAATAAAAGGTACGTATGCACAAAAAAAAAAAAAAACCATCGAGTAAATACAATCTTTGCTTTTTAAGTAGCTTGCTTACCAACTAATACACTTTTAATACTTAGTAGGGACAAGGAAGTAGTGTTTTTAACTACACATTTATCAAGGGAAAATTATAATGGAAGGAATCAATGTTTAGAGATAGATTCAAATGAGGGATCAATATAAAGTTTAAATAAGTGATTAATGCTTTATAAAATGATTCAAATAAAGTATCTGGTTAGTATTATACAATAATTTAATAGCCATTTCATAAGATTATTTGAACTATTTTGTGAAACTTTGATATGTTATTTGAATTTTTCAAAACATTAATTCTTTATTTAAATTATTTTATAAAATGTTAATTTTTTATTTAAATTTATCTTCAAACATCAATCCTCTTCATTTTAATTGTCCATATTTATCAATATTAGCCTTTGTTTTCTGTTTTAATAGCTTTAATGAAACACTCAACTCTTCAAATTCAGGCTCTTTGATTTCAATATATTGAGCTTTGTTAGAGTCTTGATCTTTTTGTTTGGAAGATTTAAGATATCCTACTATTTTCTTTTGAACTTTACTTGGAATTGTTGTATAAGATGCTATACTACTATGAATCTTGATCAAATGATACTTCATTCCTCTACCATTATAACTAGATTTATATTAAAGACTAGCAAACACCTTCTTTCCTACATAGAAAGATGATTAACTACTCTTTGTTCTCTAAAAATGATTGCAAATAAATTAAAATGCCCCCAAATGGGATCACTTTTTGTACATATGATGCGTCTCTGGAATTGGATACATAGAGAGGCACCATAACGAAACAAATCGAAAATAAACAAAGAAAAAGCTAGCAAAGTTCAGGTAGCTACCGAATGGATATAACACACCACTCGATCCTACTCGGCCCACAATCTGTTGGATATGACATACCGATCCGAATTGAAGGGTTATTTGCTACCATTACCTATTTTTTGCTTAAGGGAATAAATAAGAATTGAATAATAACAAGAACACTAAGGTTGCTTAAAGTGAATAATTCTGTATTGAAAGTTGAATGACTTTTGTATACAAAAAAGTAGGAGTTTATATACCCATCTACTAGGGTTATTTTATGTGTACGAAAAGATAAAAGGGTATTCTACACTAGGTTATATAAGATATACTAAAAGGGGTAAAAGAGACAAAAAAATATTTAGTATAGAAAAGAAAGAATTATTCTAGAACATTGTGTCAGGAGATATGTGTCGTTTGGTGGCTAGACATCAGAAATATGATAAAATGTAGGTGGAAGTAGGAATGTGTTATAGTTAGGGGCCAACCAGATTTCGATCAAGTCAGGAGCCAATATGCCTAGCCAAAATAAAAAAAAAGGTCAACTGTCTTGAAGTCAAATGCTGATGGATCAGGTTGGGAGCTTGGCTTGGCTAGTTCTAGGCTGTCTTCCGGATTAGGTCTTCGCTATTGCGCAGGAGCATGTTTGACACATGTGAGGATATGATAGACAGGTCGGTAAGAGGTCAGCTCGGGATAGGAATCTTTGTCTCGGCTATAGCTTAGAGCTAGTATTCTTTGTGCGAGCTCTTGGAATCCTCTAGCTTAGCTTTTCGTGATCGATCTAAGGGACTGGTTCCTATCAACATGTAACAACAAAACATGATTGATTGCCCTTCATTCTCTAAAAATAATTGCACGAACTTTATGTTAACCTATAAATATAATTTTTTACATGGCAAAAACTTTTAAGAATAGATATTATTCATTGAAATAAACTAATGTAAAATCATAGGGAACAAGTCTATCATATATGTTATGAAATCATTCACTTAAAATCTCATAAATGAAAGAATAATTTGGATTTCTTTATAATAAGTGCAAAGTTTTGATTATCTAAACTAAAAATCCAAAACTAATGCAACTATGATTTTATACTTTGGCTACAAACTATGTGATTCGTGTGCCTAAATTGGCTATAATTTTACAATTCTAGTTCACTTAATTGACCATAATTTTAACATCTAAAGGCTAATGTCTAGACTCAATTACAATAATATAATATAGCCAACAATAATATAATAAAAGTTTATGATCTATTGTTCGACCAATAATGGACATAAACCCATGACAACACAAAAACACATAGTTATGTTCATTATCCATTGTCCAAACTTAATTATAATATAGTTAATGATGAACATTTATAAGATTTTCAATATCATAGTGGTTATATCATTATAAATGTCTTGGAAGTAACGAGGAGGTAAGTGAATCCTATAGTTATTTGTTTAACTAATTTTGTAATTGAATAAGATGGCAATAATAATTCTCAGTTTCTATAACTATTAGAATAATTCCTTACTAATTATTGATTAGTGGAAAAGTTAAATTAAACTGAAACTAAAAAAAAAATCTATAAAATTAATATGCATTAAGAAAACCTAGCAAGCAATTATTAAAGAGTTTATGAAAAGCATTAGAGATAAGAAAGAAACTTATTTGTTAAACTTTAGTGGTTAAGAGATTGAGAATTAAGATCTTAAGAGGAATAAAGTTAAGATCTTTATGAAAAGTTTGAAAGGTAGAAAGTAAAGTTTTAAAAGTAAAGGTTATAAGTAAAAGATAAGAAGTATAAAGTGAAAATAAAAGTTAAAAGTTAAAACTAAAAATAAAAAGTACAAGCAACTAAAAGCCTAAAATCTACAAAGTTTAGTTCACACTTCATAGTATTTCTTTGATATTTTCTGTTACATCTTACTTTCACTTTATTTTGTTTTAGGGCATGCATTTGGATCTAGTTGACCCATTCAAGTCATAATTAAATAGATTGGGTCAAGTGAGTCCATTTAGGTTAACCAAATAACGGGCTTTCTTCAAGAACTTACTCAATCTCAAGGTTGGTTCTGGCTGAATCAGGTTAAATATGTTGGGTTGATTTGGGAAGGTTAAAAGGTCTAAGATATTTATACTAGACTCTAATAAGCTAAATCAAATAAATCACAAAATTGCCTCTATTAATTTGTTTGGTGCTTTAATCTAAGATATAGTTCCTTCCGAGCATCCTCCTTTAAAACTTTTTTTCACATAACATGCTCAAAGATCTATTTGCAACTCACTATAAGATATGGAAGTGAGTTGGTACAAAAGCAAATAACACTTGCCATAACCTTTTTGATAACGACCTACCATTCCTCCTCATCAATCATTGTCCAATCATTCCTACTAGAGTTTGATAAAAATAGTGTATTTTTATTGAGATGCTTAAATTAGAATTCCATTTGTAATAGCCAACGATGATTATTTTTCCATCCTACTAAACTTAAGCAAAATCTACAACGTTAGTTTTATGTTAGTTTATCTAATTAATTGCTCTATAGCTAACCCCCTGTAGATCCCCCTTCATTTAGGGTGGTCATCATCATCACCTATTCCTTTAGCTCCATCAACATCATGTGTAGTATCATTATTTCCCATACTAATATTCTCATCATCAACACCACTTCCCTCCTCTTTTGCATTATTTTCCTCCTTGGAACATCATTATCATCATTTGCCCTCTCTAAGTCCTAACTTTGTTTAACTTACATGAGTTTAGGTAGATTTATAAAAAGAGAAATGTAGAAACCACCTACAAAATTTGAGAAATATTATTAGGACAAAAAAAAAAAGAAAGAAGAAGCAATGGATATATATATATATGTGTGTGTGTGTGTGTGCATAAAGGAAAGTGTTTTGAAATAAAATATACTCTATCTATGATACCCTACTACTAAAGGTCCTATATAGTAGCTTCTAGGAAGTTGTTTTTCATGTTGTAGAAAAAATGCAAATTTATTAGCAATACAATAGAAGTAAAATTTCAATTTTAATCTCAAACTAAAACTATTGAATACTCTAGCATCTATTATATTGTTAATTATTCTACAACATTGCGATGAGAAATGTACTTGTCAATATATTTTATACCGCCCTCCATATTTTCCTCTAGAGTAGGTATTTGTGCTAGTGTTTTAAGGTCCATGAAGATATGTTTCATCAAAATAAACTAGGGTATACTTATTCCATGTTATAGTTGATCTTCATCTATTGGCTGATTAGTGATTTCATTGCCTTTAGAATTTTTGTTATCAAATAGGGCTCAATTGAATGAATGACGGTGTTGAATTTTTTGGACATCTTTCCAATCAACTGAACACTTCTTCAAGTCTCTTAGATAGAAAAATTGTTGACGATAGTCAACAACAATGTATAGATCATTTTCATATCATATGTGACATGTTAATGAACAACATATCACCATCAATGTTTTTAAGGTTATTGCACTATGTATTGTACTATTTGCATTTAGATCAGAACATGTGAAGGTTCCCATAGTAGTTTACTCGTACTATGGTACATAATCTCTGATAAATCTAATGGAGTTACCACTATGACTAGTCAAAACACTAACTCTATTATTCTATGATTTAAGCCATGCCTCTATGAATCCTATAAAAAAATTGACTCTATTTACCACACAATCATGAAAGAGGTGAAAGTTAGTTTCTTAACCTTATGCTAGGGCCATCAAGTCATTATAAATTTTCACATTAGAACATGCCTTAAACTTAAAAATTTACATAAAATATGGATATCTATATTGATTTTCTTTGTTTAAATGTGTCTATATAATCTGTTTGCACACCTAATTTTGAACCATAAGGGAAATTATGTTGGTACTAAGTAGCTTGTATCGTGAATATTGGGTATCCATAATTGTTGCTCAAATTTCCTATTCAAGAAAGTAGATGTCAAATGTGTACAATAGTAAAATCTTAACTTTAAGATGCCTACAACTAAAACACGTACACTTAAAATATGGTCATACATCCTTACAATCATTTAATATGGTCTAATGTATCTTGTTTATTTCATCACTAATAGTAACATATTTGCATGCACCAATAGGGCATACTAGCATTGCAAACAACTGAAGACTATTGCTTTGAAATAGCTTAGGCCCATTCTATTGTTGATGAGGCCAATAAATCCTAGTCTCTATGATCTTAAAGTGAGTTTAGCAAAACAAAATGCTCTCATATACTATATACCCCTCCACGATGAGAACCTTTGAATTAACCTAATTCTTAATGTCACCTTTGAGTAGACTCAAGTGCAGCAAATATATCTACCTATATTAAGCAAGACTACATATGCATGACACTTTAGGGAGATTTACAACAAGATGAATCATAACATTGAAGAAAGCAAGTGGAAAAAATTGTCTTCTTCGTAGATTTTAATACATCAACCTTAATCTCTTTCATTGTCAATTTCCTAAAGAAGTGTAATAACATTCATATTACTTGATAAACTATCATCCCTTAAAAATCCATTGAAGACTATTGGTAAAAGTCTTGGTAGCAAAACATGACAACCATAACCCTTTATGCCTTCGAGAGATACCTTGGATTGATTTAAACAAGATGATATGTTTAATGCATAGTCATTCAAACATTTTTATATCTTTGATAAGGCTAGAAACCTCCTTTATCTAGGCCTTATGATTTGGCAAACTCAAGATATTAAATGCAACTTAGGATTCCCGTCTCTTGAAAAATCTCACCTTCTTTGTATCAATCAATTATCCCTTGATATTTAGGATCATGTCCATTAAGTTAACACATATGTTTTTCTTAATATGCATAACATTAAGGTTATGTCTAATATCTAATTCTTGCTAATACTTTAATTTGAACAAAAGTTTTTCTTTACATCTTAACATATCAAAAGTCTTGCTTAAAATTAATTTCTCATACCACTTAGAGTCGATTTGCTCTCAATGGACCCATCAAACTTATTTTTCTTGTCTTGTATTAGATGGCTCTTAGGAAGGAACTGCCTATAATCCATATAATGAAACTTACTGTATGTATATCTACTAGCTGCATCCATGTTACATATAGGACATGGCTTATATCCTTTTGCGGTCTACCTTCGCACATTATTGTATATTAGAAAATTATGGATTGTGTATTGTAAAGATGCATGGACTAAGGTTGTAATCGAAGAAGTCATAATAGGATATCTGACCTTATCGACCCCTTAAAACCTTATAGGATGGCCCTATAGAATTTTGGGTCGGGTTATAAAATTGAATTAAAACTTGATAACTTATATGGTTAAGTTAAGGGATTTCAACTAAAAACTTGATGGAGAACCCAATTCCAAAAAATAATAAACAAATAATATAAATAAAGTTGAGTAACTTAAGTTGATAATTAATTAACTATTGGCTTAAACAAAGAAAAAAAAAACCCTTATGTATATCCTATGACCCTATCCTTAGTTTACTTCAATTTTATAAATTCATTTTTCTGGTTTCTTTTTTCACTTTAGTTATTTAGTGTTTACTGTTTAGTATTTGGCTCCAAACCAGACCCAAGTCGTATTACTTTACTTCCCTCATCTACCTCACTACTCTTATTGTTGAAACTTCTGCCCTTAAGCTCCTTCGCAACCCTAATTGCTCTACAAATTCATAACCTTACTTCATTCCTAGATTGATTATGACTAAAAAGGACACAAATATGTTAATATTGAATCTTGTTTTCTTTATTCGTCTTTGGTGGCTTTAGGTAAGTCAAGAATAGGTTTTATGTAAAGTTTATAATAACAATTTTATTTCCTTGCAATTATCCCCTTAAAAGAATGATCTTTTATACCATTTAACTAGGATTACATTATGTCATATGAGATTTTGAGCTCCACTACTGCAATTTCATAATTGGGTTGATTTATGTCTTGGTGGGATAAGCAGTCATGGTGAACATAGTATTTTACTAGTGGGACAATGCCTTAGTGACATTCAATGACCTCTCCATCTTCAAATAATATTTTACTGATAGATATCAAATATGGTTTTACTTGTTTGTTTAAATTATGTTTTTCAAGTATTCCTTTTGAGATTGTGAAAGAGATGTGAATTCTCTTTTCATAGTCAAAAGATGCCTATTAGATTAGAATTTCTAGAACAAAAATAAATAATCATTCTTGGGTTGAGGCGAAGCGGGTATTGCGTGTGTAATATTCTAATTAGGATAGGTCACAAGTTACCACTTAAAACCTTATAAGGTTTTTCATGGATTATGGGAACCTTAAATTTAACTAGGACGGGTTTGGGTTATATAAAAGCTGTTCCAAACCCACTTTAGTCGTATCCCTAACATGCATGCAAAATGATCATCTGCTAATAGCATCAAATGTTCTTACACTATCTCTCCAAAATTCCTACAACTCTTTGATAAGAAGCTCTAGGTACACATCAATATCTTTTCCCAGTAATCTTAGTAGCAAAATTAATAGCAACATCATTAAACATGGCTCCATCTTGCATATCCAAGGTAGTACACTATATATGACAAAATCACCAACCACATGTTGTACGTCGTATTGAGGTTTCCAAAGGGATTAAACCCATCTATAGTAAGACTTAATTTAACATTTTAAGGCTCTAATGAAAATATATGGTACTTATATTCAATGTTTTCCATGCTTTTTAGTCGGATGGATGTCTTAAGACCTTCTAAGGTACGTAACTCTCCCTTTATCACCTTATTTCTAGAGCCATCCTTTTAGACACAAGTATTTTTTGGAATTACACTATTAGTAGAATATGTTGCAAAACTTTAACCATAATCCTCTTCTTTCTTTGTATCAATTTGAACCTTCCATCTTGATTTATTATTACACATAGGAGAAGAGTCCAAGTTGTGATACTCCTTTCTAAATACGCAATCATTTCTACATGGTAGATTAAGTTCGTGTCCATTCTTAACCTCATTAGCATCTTTCATGCCTCATAACAGGATGATGACAATAACCTCTCGCTCTTTGGTGATAATCTCTTTACAAATGTGAGCCAATTGTTAAAGATTCTCATAGATTATCAATTGTCAACATTTGAATTCATCGTTTGTGTTATAGCAAACAAGAGTAAAAACATAGAGCATCCTGGATATACTTCATGTACTATAACTTCAAATAAATTGGTTTCCTAACTCGTCTTGATGTCAACATCTACATCTCCACCCATATGATCATCCTTTGAATCACTGTCATTGTGTACCATGTCTTCCAAAATCTTACTATCCATTTCGTTATCAAATGTTAAAGCTACATCGTCATTGCCATTATTAATGATCACAGTAAACTCTAGAGATGAAACATTAGATTATCGGGAACTCTCCTATTGTACGCCCATGTTCATAGGAATACATAGATTTCTATTATATCGATAGGATGCCAATATGCATTAAGGCAACCTCAATAGGGAAAACATAAAGAATCATCTCCTTCTTGACTGTAGTATAGTCTAAGAAACCTTATACACCTTCAAAATATTCTCTTGAAAGCTTATTATGCATCATGTGCCAAGTTCACTTAGACATCTTAATAATGCACCGAGTTACTAACTTTTATCTATAAATAAATTATAAAATGGAATATGGTGAATGATGAAAAAAACCAACAAGTGTCGGATAAATGCACTCATATGCATATCTAAAGCTAAATTGGAGAATGTTTAACATAATGTAAGATAATCTTGTACGTTTACTATAACTCCCACTTCCTTTGTTGTCAAACTCTTTTAGTCCGTAAGTCAATTAAGAGGCTAAACTTGATTGATCTTTCCCCCTTACCCAAATATGTTATGTAACCACATTTTTTTCCAACAAGTAATTTTTATTTTCTATCTTCTTTATATTTTTCTGATAACGAACACTTAGATGCATTGTATAGCCATATTTGGTTCAAATATGGGATGACCAGTTAGTCAATGTTCAACATAATCTTAAACCTTTTGGTATATATACTAATGTCATTAAGAACTTATGATGTAACATCATTATACACAAGTTTTCTTTATATTATGACTAGTAGTTATCATGTATACAAAAAAATATAAAGTATGACTTTTTTATTAAGAAGTGTCTAATACTTAATTGAATTTAAGAAAATATTTTGAACTAAGTTGATGATTGAAAAATGTGGCTAAATTTGACCCTTTTTGTTTGTTTTTGAAGCTAAGTATAGCCCTGTAAAACACTAATTAATGATAAAAAACCTAATTTAGGACAAATTTAGTGTTCTTATAATTGTGTGCAACACTTATGTACAATATATAATTACCATATAATATAATTCAAAGAGCAGTCTATCCATTTTTTTTTTTTTTACTTTCCCTATTTCTCTATAAGTAAAAAACATTTTAATACTACAATAGAACCATCTAAATTAATAACACTTTATTGCACAAACTTCCTAATTTGCCTATAACACATAAACACTTCAAATAAAAGACATACTATCACAATATCCAATTGAAGCTATTGAATCATAGACATTCTAGAAATTTCAATTAAAACTGTTTGTGAAATGTTTGTATAGCATAATTCATTAATATGTGAATGTTAAGGATTTTGATAAGAAGTATACAACTGGGATGTTGTTGTGCTATGGTTAGTTTAGGTATTCTAATGTTGACATTGATAAGTCTAATGGAGCCAGATCATAATGTTATGGTCCACTATTTATTTTGTTTTGTTATAATTTGATTTCGCCTTAGACTTGTTCTCGAAGCTTTTTTTTTTTTTTCTCAATCAAATAGAAGCACAAAGCTAAAATAAAACCAAGTAGATCATGAAAGATCAGAAACATAAAGTGCATCCTCATTCATAATTTACATGGTTTATATAAAGTGATTAAGAAGTATAACGACAAAAAGTGAAAATGAACAATTTAGGACATCTTTGATGGATTTGCATATATTAAAGTAGCTTTAGTTTTAACGTTTTATGTATTTCAGAACAATACTTCATAGTTCTTAAAAAGATTACATTTTTATGTTTTACTATATCTTATTATTTCAGAATTGTAAACATTCCAAAATTCTAAATCCTGGCACAAAATTTGTTAGAATGCTATGATTTTAATTTTTCCCTATAACAATCGCCACTATACAAAATAAAACGAAGCACTTGCAAATGTATTTACTTGCACCACTTAACTATAATTTTGCGATTCTTGCAAAATGTCGCAAAATGTATACTTCACAATAAAAACATCTTTTATAAGAGAAAAGTCAACACAAGAACGTCACGCATAGAGGATAGCAAAACATACCAACAAGAATGAAATGACATTAAAATAAAAGAGATGTATAAAAAATAAAACATAATTATTTAAAAATGGTAACAAATTACTCTTTCAATCTTTAATCATTTTAGATATAAAACAATTAAAAAAATTTACTTAGCTTTGGTTATTAATGATTTGATAGGAAATTACCTCGAAAAAGAGTAACAACAGCAGAATCAAATGAAAAAGATGAAGTGATTTCTATGCAATTCAAGCCAAATGCAAAATTTTGCGCTAAAGTAGTCGTCACATGGTAATTTTTGGGCAAATAAATTGCATGTGATTGTTAGTGGTGAAAAGTTTTCCTTACTATGATTAAAAAATAGCCACTATCACATTAAAAAAAAAAAAAGAGACATTAAATTTCTAAAATTCATTAAATGAAGTCGCCAATATAGCTTAAATTTTTATTAGTGTACCGCTTGACCTTAGCTAGCCAACAAAGGCTATGTTTGTTTAGTGGGATATGATCCAGCCTTAGTAGGAGTAGCTGTCTACCACATTGTAATGATGAAAAAAAAGAAAAAGAAAAGAGAGTTAAATATTGTTAAATCACAATACTTGAAAGTGATTGATGACTTTTAACCTTTATTTTATTGTTGTTGTTTTTTAAGGTTTTTTTTTTTTTTTGCTTTGAGAATGAAAGTTCTATTTCATTTTCATTGATTTATTTTTTCTTTTAAGGGGTAAGGGTAGGTTGTGCGGGTTATGTATATCTATTGACCCTAAGGATTAGTTGCAGACCTACTTATATTAGCTTATTGGACAAACGTGATGGTTGTCTATCAACCCTTATCCTTAGGTGGCAATGACAACCATTTCCTTTTTTTGTTTTTATGTTTTTTTTTATGTTATTTTCTATATTTTCTCTTTTTATTATTTTTAAATTAAATATATTTAAGTGAATATCAAGTCAATATTTATGTATGTCTATGTCACCTAAAATTTCTATATGAATTGTTTCATCAACATTCCAAAGGGATAAATGTTGACCTTTTTATAAAGCTCGAAGTCCTTACGATTTTTAAAATTTTCATGGGTGATCTTAATAGCTTATTTAAAAAAGGAACAGGTACAAAAAAATTTTTAACGTTTGATATTTTTTCGATTCAGTTCGCAATATTTTATTTAGTCTATTTCAATTCTTAACCTTTTTATGTCATATCAAATAAATTCTTTCGTTAAATTCTATTAGATTTTTTGTTAATATGGGCATATGTCAACATATAATTAGTGAACGTATAATTTATAATAAAAATCATAAAATATTTATAAAATAATAAAAATATATAGAAAAAATAGAAAAAAGAAAAAATAAAAAAATTTTTAAAAAAAAAAAAAAATCTTGTTTTATTGATATAACAAGTAAAAGATAAGAA